>VCRD01002739.1:0-28399 GCA_006783055.1 Trinorchestia longiramus
TGGAGGTGGAATGAGGGGAATAACAGGTTAAGTATGCAGTATAACAGAGAAGTATAGAAAACAATTGAATATTGGGTCTTAGAATATGATAACTATCAGCACAAGCAAGAGAGCTTTATGAGTGTGGTTTGTGAGCAGTATGGTGAAAACCAGTGGAATGGCAGGGGCATTAAAGAGGACTGTGGTATGAGCTATCTTGTAGGGCTGGATAAAGAATGCAACATGATTTTTGTGGATGCAATGAAAAATTTCCTTGTACATACATGGAATAAAAGACGTTGACATTGAATATTTAGCCATCTGGATTAGAGTGTGACTACCTGTCAAGCATGAGAGGCTGTCAATGACAAGCTGGCTCTACCAGTGGTACCCTCACTTGGTTATTTCTTTTGCATGGAATTACCCACAGTGGCGCTTGAGGAATTATTTTAAACGACCCGGGCACACAAGTAGATTAACTCTAGAATGCCCCCCTGTTGTGTATGTGTGTGTTCTGGACGAAATTGTAGGCCGTAACAAAGGCTCCAGCCAAAGTTGGCCCTCAAATCTAAATCTGAGTCCAAGGTCCCAAGAATTGAGTGATACATTAAGCGTTTTCCTCTCCCCTCAATTTTACCAATACACTTTAATTTGACACATCATGCAGACTGTACTCGTAAAATCCAAAGCCAATTTATTGACATAAAAAGAGCTATGTACCTCGAAAAAAATTAAGAAAAGTATAGATATTTCAAGTTTTGAATCAAGATACCGCATAAGTGATTAACTTTAGTTACCCTCAAATGCAACTATCTTCTATGAAATGCTTATAGAAAACTGCATTTTACTGGAGACTATTTAAAATTAGTGCTTGGCTGAACAATCATTTCATGGATTGATAAACTTTGAGGAACAGAGCACATAGTATTCTATGCTGGATAAACTACTATGATAATAAATTTATCATTTATTTGCCTACTTACCTTTATACGCATGCATCGAGTTCTAAGGAAAGTCTGTCCACGTCCGACGCTCGAGCGTTGTCTTCCCTACTGTTTCCTATAATAATTACCGATATTCCTTCACTGACATGCATTTTTGTAGGGTATTTAATTTATTTCAGATGAATAAGCACTAAGTTAGAATTAGACGGATAATAAATGCTTCGCCTTTATGAATCCTGAGCTAAAACAAAAATAAAACATTCTGTGACGGCTCCATTTGTTATGGTAGTACTTTTCTGAACAAAAAGAGCATGGACTGAATTATCCGCGGACTCATGAGGATATTTACCGCATGACGAAATTGCTAAAAAAATTGTCACATTTTCAGCAGCCAATAAACATTAAAAATACACTGAAATTTTACAAAGATTTTTTTCTTAAAAAAATATATCACCAAATTCATTTAGAAGTAAGAATTTTTAAACTTTGCAAGGAGCTTAAAATTCAGGTATGTTGAATAAGGTATAGTGTACTGGACATCATTCTTTCCAGAAAACATATGAAATTTGTTACTATTTCTTCCAGAAGTTTGCAAGTGATTAAGGTTTTATAGTAATAGCACGCACGAGTTGTGCTGTTCTTCAGTGCACATGTCACAATAGTGACACCAAGTCCATAAGAAATATTATCCTAACAAATGATATATTGTGTAACGAAGGCGTCGACATCGAGTGAGATTGAGGGAAACATTTACATATATTCTACTAAATGTGAGAGTAAATAAATTACGGCACGCGTGATTAACTGCTAAAAGCCACCATGAAAGAGGGACTGTCAGAGTACCAAAGAAATGTAGAATATGGACTACGATGAACTTTTTGTCAATAGATATAGTACAAATGTAATTTTATAGTAAGTTCAACAGGTCTTTAGTTAAAACAAATTCACAAGTGTCTTTATTAACTCTAACACAATTTCACAACTATACACATTCCACCATAGATAATACATTTACCTCGATTTTGGTCGTTTTCCATTCAAGAATTTTTTTTAAGAATATGGTATTTTAAAAATAAATTGCTGGGTCAAAGCTTACGTAAGCTACAAACTAATAAAGTATTAGAAAGCCTTATTTAGGTATTACTGTGTGTAAGATTTTTCTTCGTATCACTGTTACGAAAAAGGAACGTAAAGTGGATCATTTCTTATTGACAGAGACATCCAGACTGACAGGCAGATATGAAGCAACGAACAGCTATGCAAATACATGTTTGTTTTTTCTTAAAATTAAGGATAATTTTGATTGAGAATTGAAAACAAAAGAACGAATGTCGATGTGGGAACACAAAACATACTATTCAACTATATAATAACATGTAAACAGTTTGTTGCTCGCTTGCTTGGTTCGTCTCTCTGACACGCTCTTAAGGATTTAGCTGGGCGAAAATTCGGTAGGTTTTACATGTATTGTAAGCATTGTATAGTGAATATCAAAGGCGCATCTTTCAATTTAGAAATTCCTTCGCAAAACCCGCATCCACTGGCAAATCAAACGAAAGCATTCAGTAAAAATTTGACGCGTAAATCTTTTACGTGAGGATCTACTCGTCCAGTATATAATAATACAGTTTGTTGTTTGCTTGCTTGGTCCGTTCAGAATGATAACTGAGAAATGAAAGATGATGATAACTAAGAAATGAACACACATGAAGTTAGTCCTTTCATTGAGGAAGCCTAATAATAACAAATTTTCCATCCTTAAAGG
The DNA here is from genome assembly GCA_006783055.1 of Trinorchestia longiramus. Lineage (NCBI taxonomy): Eukaryota > Metazoa > Arthropoda > Malacostraca > Amphipoda > Talitridae > Trinorchestia > Trinorchestia longiramus. The sequence continues at coordinate 2,689 of VCRD01002739.1, forward strand.
TTAAACTACTGCATACAGCATAAGCATTTTAGAGTAATCGATTCCCAATAATTTACTAACCAGCTCATTATATATTCAAGGATGCAAATAAATTAGCGTCACTTGCATGATTTTGCTACAAGCCCCGAAGGCAGAAGCGCGTCCGACAAGACAAGCAAGTGTCGCAGAGATCATTAGGAGGATGTTTTATGGTCGAGGGTATCAGTGATACCTGTGATGTCGCTAACGTAATTGGCCCAAATGAGATGAGCGGACATCCCGCTAGTGATAGCACGGGGCTGCTAATTTGCATCATCACGTGTGTGCAGACCCGCAAGCCTTCAGGTGGGGCTCCTCTCCTTGCTCATTTGACTACCTTTTCAAGGTAGTGTAGTTGTCACCGAGTTTTCAGTGGGCAGAGAGATAACTACGGGCATCATATTAAGGGTCGAAGCTAGTCGACAGGTACGTATAATTATCAAAAGTTTGTAGTTTGACTCAAAGCCAGTGCAGTAATTAGATAATACAAGCAGTTTATTCATCAGTTTAACCAAACGGTTTGAGTTACAGTACTTGTAACGAAGATTTAAAGAGAAGAGTTCGAAAGGTGAATGCAAAATGGAAGTTTCTTATGAAAAAATCGACGTACGAGAGATGCAGGGATTCATGCAGTAAGCCGCGAAGTGTGCGTATAAGTAACAACAAAATTGACAAATTTCATGAATAAAAGATAAAAAACGGAAAAAATTTACGCAGGGATGTAGGGACTATCTGACGGCGACACCTGGACAATCAGAGGACGTGATGTCATGCCTGCAGCCTAGGGAGACCGCGGGGCATCACATCTTTAACCCTTTAGCGACCAATTTTTTTTCTAGTTTGTACGTCTAAGCTCACAAAGACCGTCTGTACACTGATACAATGAAGCACGCTGAGAGCCAGGCAGCCAAAAGAACGACGCTGTAACATGCCGCCGCATTCAAACCTAGTAGCAACCTCATATTGCTCACTGTTTAATTATTAAAACAATTCTCCCCAAGACCGTAAAAGAGGACCGTATGGTCCATTTCGTCGCTAAAGGGTTAAGCGTTCCTTGTTACCAAATGTACAAAATTCAACGCAAGGTGCAAGACAATTAACAACACAATTTTCTTCACGCAAGTGATGACCGCTCATAGCTAATTGACGCTTTGTTTAGCATAAAAATTGAAGCACTTGCAAGCTGGAAAATGTTTCCATTTTTTGGAGTGGAAATGGCAAAAATCCCTCAGATCATTCAGGCTTCGATCAAAGCACAGCCACGGTGCTTTTAATATAAAGAGAAAATGTAGAGATGAGTAGGAAATCTAGTACAGCAAATTTGAAGTGAATCCGTGTAGTATACTTACATTTTTGCGAAAAATTTAATTGAGTAAACGTTGCTATTTCCAGTAACGCTCGCAGCACGACAGTTCTACACTATCGTCTCACACTACAGTAAATGAATGACTATGCTTTGTACGACAGAGGATGGAGCACACAAGGTCCAAGTTTTACACAACACAATAAGGAGCACACCAAGATCATGTCTTATACTACAAGGCACAATTCTAGTTAGACCACTTAAGAATTACATGACACACATGCACCAAAAACAACCATACCTTGTTGACGGCTCGAGGCCGAATCCTGTAACCAGGAATGATCTGGAGTCGGGGGTAGCGTGCAAAGAAATGACCATCATTAGTTGAGATCACACATCGACTTGCATGAGAACAAAGAGAATCGTGTCAAGGGTTTACATTCTTATCTACCATATTTAACAAATCTCAAACGATCTTAACTGGCAGAATGAATACGGCTTTTCAAGTGGATTGAGTTCGGAATAAAGAGCATTCAAGCCCATATTCCTTACATAAACACGATGTTTTGAATCGTACAAAATATAAAGATTCATATCAGTGAGTAGAACCATTTAGTGTAGAATAGAAATGACTTATCTAAGTAAGCCACTGAAGGGAACAAGATAGACACAAAGCTACAGGTGTCATTGAGGTCCAGAAGAAGTATTGCCCCAAATAGTTTTCTTTCCTCTCAGGCCTATTTGACGAAGCCAGAATTTATGAGTTTGAATGCCTGGCACAAATGTAGCAGAATCTGGAAATAATAGTACGAATCTGGCGTATAAATTACAAACGAAGCACTTTCTTCACTTGAGTTTGCATAGCAGTGCTTAATTACGTTATCTATAACATTATAGGATTATATACATTATTTTTAACCATCAGAAAGTGTTGCATAACATGGAAAAGTATTCAACTATGTATAACAGTTCGTTTCAACCTAAGCTAAAATACAATCAACAGATCATGATAATTACAGCATTAAATAATCAATAAAATTTTTTGGGAAAAAGTACATCATCTGACAAGTATTAACATCAAAGAAATTTATAGGTTACGTAATGTGACAAACTTACAAATTTACCGAATTTTTTTCAAACAAGACGTAATAGTGAAAGGTCTATAGTATTCAACGGTAACAAAATTACGAGTCTTTTCGAAATGTGACCATGAATATATTTTACTATGGGAATGATTTCGAGTTGACTAGCGGGAACATCATGCAGTGAGCTGCGTGATGATATTGGCAGACGCGTGATGAAAGTCATTCATATGAAATAACTATCGAATGCAAAATAACAATCAAACGCGAAATAGTGTTGAATAACCGCAAATATGAATGCAAGGAAAAAATATTCTCAATATACGTTGCTTTATTACTGAAGTAAGGTCGAACACCATTGGATCAGGATATCAGTATTTCCTGTTAGACTGAGGAGTGCAGCTGGTTTTTAGTTTCGTCTTCTAGTTACATTTCGATGGAAATAAAATTAGTATTAAGTGGGATTATAGAAAATTAGGTGCATGCAATGATGAATAAGTTGAAGAATTCCCTCCCAAAAATGGAACCCAAAGGAAAAAGCATCTGTTGAAACTTTGCGTATCCCATTAATTTCGAAGATAGAACGAAAATGACAGTGATTCTCTTACTGCAGCAACGTAGTTTTAATGGCTACGTATGAAAAAGAAAAAAACAGCGTTGGTGGAGAGTTGAGACAGCGAGTGTGCTTCAGTGTCGGAGCTGTGTTTAACACAGTAAAAATTAAATTAAAGCGTAACAAAGAAAGTAATTGGAACGATTGTAGCAGTTACTTCCAGAGTTAAACTGCTTCCTGCAGAGCACTTCTTATGCAACTCGTCTACTTGATTCATTTCTTACGTCAGTGAACGTTGTGTTTCAGGTTCAGCGTGCTTTGCAATATCGGGTTGGCCGAGATCTGCGTTCGTGTTTGCCGATGCGAAACTTTCCTTTAAAACCAAATGGACATTTAACACTGCGGATGTCAATTGAATTAAAAAAGACAGCCTTTTAAATTTAGACTGTGTTCCTTACTAGGTATACAATATATTAAAAAAACCGATGAAATTCCATGAAGTTAAGATCACATGTACAAAATCAAAGAAAACCAGCGAATACTACTCAGACATGACACTTATTAAAGTGCCGAGCATAGAAATAAATTATCTTCAATGGAGGTCCTAAATTCAAACTTAACCGAGTATCCACTCCCAAAAGCGGCGAAACCAGCACCAGCTTGGTCGACTGGAAGCACCAGCTTGGTCGACTGGTGAGCGAATCTGCTTGCGAGCGGAAAGACCCGGGTTCGAATCCCGCTGCCGACATGGCTGACGCGGCTAGAAATACGGCATGGGACTTGGGTAAAACAACCGAATAATTATCGAAGTAATTATCCGACCCAAGAATGGACCCAAAAGTTCGTTCCTATAGCCTCATTCTACTCTATTCTAAACACACGGGCCGCTGTACATACAGCGAGCAGCAGCAAGCGGCTCACGCTATCGAGCGCAAGACTTCTCCAAGAAAGCGTCCAAATTATCATGTAGCTTCATGCAGTAACGAGGGAGAAAGTTCAGGGCTTTCATTAGTAACTTGTGTTCATTTCTTAAGTTCATTTAGAAAACGTATTCAGTGACCTTATAACTACAGAAATAATTTAACGCGCCAAGAAACACGCACACAAAGCTCCCATTTTCTCATATGAAGTTTAAGTAATTGAACGACCTAGTATATGTCATCAATTTCTAAACTGAACTTTTTGTACTACGTGACCGACAAAACTGTATTTTTTATACCAGAATGTTGTACTAGAAAACTTGTTTTGGAAGTTTTTTTGTCAACTGCAGTAAATAGGTCTCTTATTTTTTCGTTCCTGCCCTTAACAATTCTATTCTCCATGGTTAATCTTAAATATTTTTCTATTGTGATTTCCCGATCCATAATCCCATTCTTTTTGTCGATAGAAACTTTTCATTCAGCGAAATAACTCGGTACTACTATTCTTTCAGTTAACAGAATTATATTCCCCCAATCGAACGTTGTCTGACGGAACAGAAACAAACTCCTAGAATAGAATAGAATAGAATAGAATAGAATAGAATAGAATAAGGCAATAGGAACGAGCCGGTTGGCTCGTTACCCGCAGTGTGGAGAACTATCTTCTGAATGTGTGTGATTAAATGTAAAATGTATGATAAAACTAACAGACATATAACAAAATCTTATTTATTCACTCAGGACATGTTTCCTAAATCATTTTTCAAGCCTCACTTTTGATCAAGAGTGGAGTAAAAATTTCAAGATAGATGCAGAATGTGAAATGTTCAAGCTTGATGGGAGAACAGCTTATATTGAAATGTAATCAAATAAAAGTTAGAACTTTCCGCTCAATTCTTAATAAAAAATAATGTAGCACAAAACTCGTATTAAGTTTTAACAACTTTTTGAATCTGAACCGAACGCTTCGTCCTCAAAAGTCATTTCCAGCATCTGACACGTGCAATGAAAGTGGGCAATATAGTACATTCAAACGAGTTCCAGAGAAGGACAGACAGAGCATCATTGAGAACAGGTTTGTCTCTTGAAATGTAAACAGACTACAGAAATTCAGAGATTTGTAGGACCAGACACTGAGGCAATAATCCTGAAGTCTTTCTAACGAAGAGAGAGGTAAAACTATTCTGCATGAGACCAAGCAGCTGAATGTGAAGGACACGTCAGTTGAAGTTTAGCACGAACATTTCTGCTAACTCTGACACACGAATATTGGCGACTCTGTGGCCCTAGCATTTTGAGATTACGAGCAGCTGCTGTGTGAACTTAAATCGTCAGCTACTGACGCCGTCAGCTACGGATCTAGTCAGATCCTGACGTCAGTATTTCACTCTCTTGATGCTACTCACGGTGTCTCTAATTTCAACAATCTGGCACTCGCTGTGATTGGAGGCTGATTATATAAACTGATTCTTAACGTCTTAGATTCTTAACGTCTTAACGTCTTAGAACTGATTCCTCGTCTTAGAGTACTCTACGAATGCAATATGGTAACAAGAATGGCCCAAATGGCTCATTCTTGTTACCATATTTTATTCTATTCTTAAACTAGGTTGGCTCTTCATTTTATTTTTCTCTACTCTCAAGCCACCATTGTGACGCAGCAATTAGTCAAAAACAAAGGCAAAATACTGTACATTCGTTCTAACATTCAGTGAACGTAACTTGACTTTTTGATCATTCTGATTCGTACTCACAATCAAGCTAGAACAAGTAACACTAGGTATATATTTTTACGGCATTAACACACTTTTTATGAGAGTGTTAATAGTTAGGCAACACAAGCTCAGGTAACAGCTAGGCAATTTAAGCTCTTAGAATAAGTAATTTAAGTTCTTAGAACAGATAATTTAAACTCAGAGCAGCTAGGCAATTTAAGCTCTTAGAGCAGGTAAGCAATTTAAGCTCTTAAAACAGCTAGGCAATTTAAGCTTCTCGAACAGCAAAGCAATTTAAGCTCTTAGATCAGCTAGGTAATTTAAACTTTTAGAATAGAATAGAATAGAATAAGGCTATAGGAACGAACCTTCTGGCCCATTCTTGGGTCGGATAATTACTTGAATAATTATTTGGTTGTTTACCCAAGTCCCATGCCTTATTTCTAGCCGCGTCAACCATGTCGGCAGCGGGATTTGAACCCGGGTCTTCCCGCTAGCAAGCAGATTCGCTCACAAGTCGACCAAGCTGGTGACAGCTAAGTAATTTAATATCTTAGTACAGCTAGGTAAGTTGAACTCTGGCAAAGGCTAGGGTAAACTAAGCTCTAGCAGCTAGGCAATTTAAGCACTGGCAAACAACTAGACCAGTGCTCTTCAAAGTGTGGGTCGCGCGACGATTCAAAGGGAGTCACGAAATGTAGGATCATACTTTTCTTATCTATGTAATAATGTTATTTCAGAATAAAATCTATCATTATTTACGGTAAATAATTAACAGTAGACCCGATTTCTTTAAAAAAATTAAATTTGTCAGCTATATTTACATTTGATTCTTTATTGTGCTAAAGTTAAAGGGGTCGTACAAAAATAATATCCTTTTAACACGTTGCCTCCGATTGCCTGGCCGGTGTAAATCTTCCCTTTGTACATATTATTACTAGAAGGCACTAAAATTTACAGAACCTAACCTAAGTGGCCCACATACGTACCACTTCGGAGTCAACGTGTTAACACGTTGACTCCGATTGCCTGATTGGTGTAAAACTTCACTTTGTACGCATAGTCACTAGAAGGATCTGAAAAAATTACAGAACCTAACCTACGTGGTACACATACGTACCACTTCGGAGTCAACGTGTTAAAGGGAGTCGCGGCGGATAAAAGTTTGAAGACCACTGAACTAGGCCATTTGAGGTCTAGTAACAGCGAGGTAACCTTCGCATCTGTGACTGCCCTGTCACGCGTCAGAAGAACAGGAGTGCACACGACAGGTGCTCCAAGAATTCCATTATTGTAGCGACTTGTGCAACATCGTTCCAGCGAGCGCTTGCTTAACTAAGTGGCTGCTTTAACTATTCGAACCTCATTAGAAAAAAGAATGTTAAGACGTCGCCACTTTCCGTTTTCACTATAATTTTAAAGGTTTAAATCTGTTGCTAATAGTGTTACTATGTTTTTGACGTCCACATTGAAGATAAAATGAAATAAAATGGGTACATGAAGAAACACTCCATGTTGCAGAGATTGAATGGGAGGAACTACTGCAGTTCAAGTTACTAAAGATAAAAGAGTATCAGGTCTCAGGAATCTTAAATTTCCCTTTTGATATTCGTAAAATTTCCTTTCAATAAGCATATTAATTCGCAAAAACTAAACTATTATTTCCCTCACTCCAACGAGTGAGACATCGTTGCAATTTGTCTATCCCCGGGCATAAAAAGTTCCTATCCTTCTTTCGTAACTTGTACGCTTCAAGCAGGAGTTCTTGAGCTCAGACGACGCTAACAGATAAAGGCTTTTTCAGTGGTGGGTGTCCAACCCTCTGAACGGTTCACCACAGACTGGAAGATTCATTATATCTTATCGTGTGTTTATGTCACTTCACTTCAGACATAAAGCTATGTCAAGAAAATGTTTACTAGGGCTGTATGAGTGATAAAGTTGATCTGAATAATGTCCAGAGTCACAAGCAGGAAAGATTGCGAAACTTTGATTCTGATCACCACTGCGATAGCGGGGCACAGAGGAAATCTCCATGCCACTTGAAACTAAGGTCCAGCGTGCCAGTTGCAGCAAAAAAGCGAGATTTGTAGAGTACACTTGTGTTCTGAACAATTTGCTTGCTACGGAGAACATCAACTTCAACAAAAGAAATAAGCAGACAAAACAAATTAGGAAAAAATAAAAAAGGGGGAAAAACTATCACGCAATGCAATAACCATTACAGGATAAAAGATATTAGTATTAAATACTTCAGTTGTTGAAACCTTAAGAAAGAACTTGTACTCTATGAGAGAATGGAAACAAACTAAATTCGCTGCTGTGATCCATCAGCTCTCGCTCGATTTATAGACTGATGAAGACATCTAAGCAGCAAATCAGCCACAATTGTGCAGAACAAATCGATATCAAGAGGTGGTAAATAAACAAATTGTGCTAAATCCACAACTTTCAAATTCCAGAACACTAGACCAATGTTATGCAACGTTTTTCTGAATGAAACCTTTGAACAGAACGAATTTTGTAAGCAAGTAAGTATGCATGAAATATAACTCAAGAAAGCCATTTCTATCTCAAACTAAAATTAGTAACCCATACAATTGAAAAGAGCTGTACGCCGAATGTAGCGAAACAAGAAGGTCACAAATACATATGTAGCACAAGCGCGCATACGTGTACACTAAGTCCGAAGATCCACAACGTGCCTACACTTCTGTGACATATGACACGTTATTCTTTTATCGCCAACACTTGGCACTGCAAATAGAAGGACGGTACTATACATTCGAGAATGTCAGACCAATTTATACTCGGAAAAAATCTAACTTCCCCTTGAAATCATACACATAAAACGTTTACACTTGTACGAGATAAACGTAAGAGCTGCAAGGAGCAAACGACCCACGAAACGCCCTACAGGAGGCAATCAAAAGTTGTATAAATGAAGCTGTCGTATTTATGCACCTGTACAAGTTCCGATGATGGTGTATTGTTATTACTACATTCAGAGTTTAACCACCGTTTCCGCTAAATTAAGGCGCTCATCACGGCGAACCTTGGCATAAAGGCTTACTTTAAGCGGGACTACAAGGGCATAAAATTTCAGTTTGGGTGGTTCAGTACGCTAAAGCTGATAAAAAAAGGCAACGCATACTTCTCGAAAAAACGAAAAAGATGGAATGACAAGAATAGACAAGCAAAAACGAAGACAATTGTACAAAAAGTCGGTTGCACTGTATGCTAGCCTCGTCACGAGAAAAACAGAGATAAAGAAACAGGAAAATAAGCCTTACCTAATGACTGTACTCAACCTACAACCACCTTCCGCAACAAACTGATTCTGTAATGAGCAGCTAGAGGATACACTTACTCAGCCCCAGTCTGCTTCCCTGAACGTTGCTCAGGAATTTTACAGGTCGTTCGAGGACAGCCGAGTCCTCGAGATACGCTGATGGGCAACCCCCTGCAGCGTACATTCATGGGGAAACAATCTTGCATTGCAAGCATATGTACGAGATACGAGCCTGAAGCTAAACCAACAAATTTCCGTTTCCCACTCCAGTTCTGGTCCACGCTCACCCTACGGACGGAGATTGCTCAGAAAATTAACTCAGCAGGTTAAAGTATAGTTTATGGAATCACAGGATGATGTTTTCATATATACGTTTTAGAAAAAAGGCTCAGTGCAATAAGTTCTTTAGAAACTAACAAAAATATATAATGAGAACTTCAGAAGTTCTCTTACCAACGAAAGTCAATTTCAATATATGTGCATGCTTTGATAGGATTTCAATTTTAAATGAAGCATAGGAATCAAATTGCGATACATTCCTTTCATTATAAGAAGTCATTTGTTTCCTCGACAACGCTCTGGTCTCCATGCAGCAAGTAGTCAGAGTGTCATGCAGTTCAAAGGCCAACAGAAGGCGGAAGTGGTATCTTATGTACCTGTGAAGTCACGCCCCATCCAACGCAATTAATGGATAGAAACTTGAAAAAAATCTTCATCTATGTTGCTCTGCAGCCAAATGAAAATGCGATGACGACGCAACTCCACATACAAAGTGACTCGCGTGAGCAAACGGTAAGGGAAAAAAGCGCAGTATCCTCTTGCAATGAAGGAATTGAAGCATCAAGTATATGGCATTTGCATTTGTCTGGTTTTAAGCATTCTTGAATGCGTAGTTTGAGAAGAGTCTAAATTCAATGGTAGAATTCCATTGAAAATATACACATTCGTTAAAATCTATTTCGTGTGCAGTAAAATTGCAAATTTTATCTTTGCACAAAAACAGCGAGCGATAGCTGATAAAGTTACAACATTTTAACATTTTAGGTAATATAATCATAAAGAAAGTTATTGAAAAGCATAAACTATTTAGCGAAAGACAATGAGCTTTTACATTTCTACTTGGCCTAAAAATGCAGCTGCGGAGAAAATAAATAAGAATTGATCAAGTAAATAAGAATGGATCACGCCAATTTAAATCACTAAAGAATTATTATTAAGTCGTTCCAGAGATCGCGTAATGTGTTCACTCATGAACAAGTTTTTGAAAAAATTAACTTGATACATTGTTTTTTCAGCTGTAAGACGATAAACACAAACATTAATTGAATAAAATTGAATATTCATTGTACATGTGCACATTTAAAACATGATTACCCTCTGCTGATTGACGGTTCTTATATATTTATTTATTTTCATATTTATAAAGTTTGTTTACTTATAATTATTTTTTAGCTAATTAAAATCGTAGTTGCTGGGTTCAGCGATGCACTGCAAGAGGCTTGCCTCACACGGTGTGGGAGATGTCAACCACCGCGAGACAAACTTGGGCATTTGTATGCATGCGGCAAGACCAGGACACCCAAACGTCATAAATGCCTGACACGAGGTTGCCATTGTGAATCATTGAACACTGCAATACTATTTTGAAGTTCAAATAAGGCAACCGAGGGGCGGACAGTGCAAAGAACGACGCCTGTTTCCCACAGCGAGCGAGGATTGGTCACTTGATGCGGTTGTCCCTACGGGCCTGCGGCGGCGCTCTTAAGGCAACACTTTACTGTCCCATTAATGGCTTATGAGACCGCTGCCTTCCAGCAACGCCCCTAACGAGGCGACTTGGACGCGTCCTTAGCCTAAATGTCCCTTGCTATGGTCGCTTATAACTAATTCTCAACGGGCAGTAACTATGTAATGAACAAATCTTAGAGGCCACTTCGAGGATCTAGAGAAATATTACAAACCTGAAAAATGACTAAGAACACGAATACAAAGAGGGTAGAGACAGAAAAAGAAATGTTGTCAGCAAAAACGGGGGGGTCAAAATGTGATGTAGGAAGTATAGCCTGGAGGAAAACAGAAGAAATAGAGTAAAACAATTCAACAGAAAATATTGATCTTGAACAGTATTTACGGTACGCCCTGGCATTTTCCTATAGTCAGAAGCACTGCAATAATGTGAATAAATGTTTCGTCAGACGGAGGAGGAGGAGAAGCTCCCAATTTCCTCGTTCCAGTCCCTTCTACAATACATTCACTTCATGCCATACCCTACGAACGACAACTGTGCGAGCGTAAGTATTATATTTGCCCTTGAGCATTAAGGGGCTCCAACATTAGCTGTACTGCCTCAACAAAAAACACTTTTCAGGCTTGATTCCATTGAGAGGACAAATCGCAAACATTATCGATAAATATTGAGAAATACATTCGGGATATTACTAGCGCTTTTAATATCCGTGTCTATTGAAGGGAAGAAAAGTCTTCAATGACAGGGGTAAGGTAAGACACAAGGCCAAACAACGAGCTCAGTGGCAGAAATGATTACTACATACATGCCTGTAGGATGGAAACATTATTTTGATTTGGTAATACGATAGAATGTAAAATGAGCCTAATTCATGCAGAAGATACGTTGGAAAAATGAGTCATATATTGAAAACGTTTCTATCAGCCAAAGCAAGCCAACTTCATTTCCTATGTCACTAAAGCTGATGTAGCCGAGGTGTTAATAAAAAGTTATCATATCTTTTAAAAATCTAGTTCATTTTGTGAACTAAATTACGTAAACAGGGCTGGTATAGCATTCTTTAATTACTTCTTTAAATTAAATACTCAATTTAATGATTTAGAGACCTAATATGTTATTAATAATCAGAGAATATTATCTCAATGGAGATACGATTTTACGTATATTGAAGGAACACGAGAAAGCAAACTATTTCTCCCCGACTAGCACTTATTATGCTGGTAGCTAAGAAAAAGAACGCTCGCGGTAAAAACATGTTCTTGTGCATTACAACCTGGTGATGTCCCCAAACATTAAATGTACGTTTGAAAATCATCTGCACTTTAAGAACTGTTACAATAAATATTGTGAAAATAACTCGGCTCCTGTAAAGCATCGGAATAGAACTTTCTACGAGGCAACCAGAAATTTAGATACAAATGACAAGGGCAACCACGAAATATTTTGTAATTTTTTTTACAACAGGGAATATGCTTGGCATTATAAAAATACAAATTCCGACAGAAAACAATAATTTCTTACAGTTAGCAATAAATAAAGAAGTTTTAACACGTTATGTGCGAATTGACCCACCGGTGGATCACTCAGGTTAGGTTCTGTAACTTTTTCAAAGCTTTCTAGTGACTGTATGTACAGAGTAAAGATTTGCACCGGCTAGGCCACCGCACTTAACGTGTTAACAAATTGAAATATGGATACATTGAACATTGACACTTATGTAATGTAGAAGACGGAAAAGAAACGAGTAATAAAAAATGAGTATAACGAGTAAATCCATACAGGAAAACATCCACGAACAAAAACCCAAATGGGAAATCAAATAGATTACAATACAATGCCGTGCAGAAAAAAACGTAGCAGTGAGGTAATATTATAGTACTCTTATCGTCAGAAGGAACAGGGACTCAATAGGCAATAAGGAGCTTTCTGGTAAAACAAGTCTGGGGTCAAAGATACAATGAAATGAAAAGAGAGCAGTAGAAGGGATAATATTTGAGTGTGACTTCATCGGGGTGACATATCAGTGATACTCACAACTGAACAGAAGGTAAATTACAAGCTATGGCATACTTAACACGTTTGTTGCGATTGCCTAGCCGGTGCAAATCTTTACTTTGTACACATAATCACTAAAAGACTTGGAAAAATTACAGAACCTAACCTAAGTGACCCACCGGTGGGTCGCATCGCAACAAACGTGTTAAGTATGTACAATAGAAAACTCAACTGGGTCTCACAACCAGACCTGCTGAATGTACGGTAGATGATCCACTTCACTTAAAAAAACACGTTTGCTAGAGACGCTGCATGTAGAAGCCACTATAGACATGTTCTACTCAAGTGAAGCTCAGAAATTACCTAGTGAAACCTCCATGAGATGCTGCCTCTTTAGTCCAACCCTTGAAGCTGTACAGTAGAAGTCTTTTTAACCGGCACCCATGGGACTTTGCTTTTGCCAGTTAATATCACCCAAGTAACCACAAGCAATTCAAAGACACGCTAGACATAACAGGAAAACAATATCAATTGCTTAAAGCAGTTAAAGAAGAAAAACATAATGAATAAATATATAAAGCTTGGCCAGCGAGTGCCGGTTTAAATGAATTTTACTGTAGCAACAAAACTAAAGTAATTAGAAGAAACATAAGAAACTTACGGCCATTTCTTCAGCTCTGTAGGAGGTGAATGTAGATTGGTCCTGCAGCAGCACGCAGAACTGGGGCTCCCACGATGCCAGGGGCACACGTGCCTCCCTCACGCGGGTAGACGACTGATGCACTCGAGGTATAGCGCGGTCTGAGAGCGAGAACAAGCAAGCTTTTAGTGACATTTGAGGCTTTAAATGTAACACAATCAACTTTTAATTATGATTGTAATGTGTCATAAAAACGCACCAGCGGTTTCCTTTGAAGTTAATAGGCTGATCTCATGGGAGTGAGAGTCATTTGCACTTTCATGCTGTCACTCAGCTTTATAGTAATACAGGGTGTCTCAAAAAAATGTACTCACACTTCGAATGAAGAGAGATCCTTTATTTATGAACATATAGTGAAATAGAATAGCTCCGAATACAGAAGACAAATGTGATTAAAGAATCATGTTCGCAAAGGTTCGAACCTCACACCTGCAACACAAAGAAGACAGCATGTTAGCAACGGTTAAAGCGTGAGTACATTTTTTTGAGACACCTTGTATATGTCGTTCTTCCGAGTGAGGAACGATTTAATATTGAAGCTAAACTGCATCACTTCTGAAGACTTATTAATAATGAACCAATAAGTTATACGAAAGTTCCAGTGCGCTCTGCCACGTGGACTGTCAGGTCATCACGTCATGAGTAAATAATGTACCAACGTGAAGACAACGGAGTAGTTTCAAAAGATATAAGTGACACATAAGGCCTCATATAAGTGCAGATCGTATGTATGTCCGCTATTATTCTAGCCTACAAATATAAATGTTAAACATCTCCTCACCCGCAGGAAAAAGTACATGTTAATTGTTAATAATTTGTCTACATCACATGGTACATAATTCTATTTCTGCATACATGTTTACAGAATAACTATTATGCTTACGTAGTAACATTTCTCCAGCCCTACTCATCACGCGATAGTTATGCACTGCTTCCATTTTTGTCTTTACAAACAAAAGAAGTTCTTACGAAGTTCTTTACGAACAAAACATTTGATTTTAACTAATGAAGCGGTATATGTCATCTGTATGCACGCCATCTACACAGAGTGGCTACTACAAAGATTGCTTCTCACACGACAATATTCACTCAGCTATCTTCTAAGAAATCTCGTATGCTAGTCTGTATATTTTAATTTCGTCGATGCCGCTAGCTTAAGAGCTGAGGGTCAAAACACTGGCACAAACGATTACAAATTGTGAAACTGTACACGAATCGATTTACGAGTGAATATTGCTCGGTCATTTGATGCAGCGTAGCATCACTGAAATTTATGTTGTGCGTGCAATCAACACGTAAAACCTAAGACATGAAATGCGAACTGCAACCTCGACAGTCTGAGAGGAGCAGGAATCAGGCAGTGGAGGTCCGCAGCTCAGCCACTGTGACGTGAACAACAGCACATGAACAGTGAGCATGACTTTCTCCTCGCAGAATTAGCCATACAATGATTTATTAAAAAACAAGCACTAGAGCAAGGCTCAAAAAGTAACGCAGGTCGAAGAATAATGTGTTACGCTTCACCATCCATGATGGAAGGAATGAATATTGGATGCATAGATAAATTTCCAGAATGGAAATGTCTTACTATAACACAGAAAAGGAATAGAGCATTCCAGTCACCTTTTATCATCTAAGATTAGATACGTACGCTAATGCAGGACTTTTTGTCGGTTGTCACGTACGTTACACAATAAACGCAACGTAAAAATTCATGTGATGAAGGCAGAATTTCGATATAGTTAACCATTATTCTTAGCATCATAATAGGCTTAGATGCTTCAGTTGCAGTAATAAGTATAATAATTCAATCGAGCTCGACACATTCCAGGACCTCACACAAGTATGCGAAGTAATCCCTCTGTTCGGTACGACAATACATATACTCGTATTATGGCAGAACTTCGAACTCACATGCGAACACGGTTTGCACCGGACAGACCTGTAAATGAAGCTCAGTGCAATATAAACAAGTAAAAAATTTGCGACAGGCACTCAGAAAGAATTCTTTTGAGTATTTAATCGGGAGACGCTACAACTTGAGGGGCATGTTCAGGGTTCACTTAGCATCAAGAGTGCGTCATGCGTGATAAGCTTGAGTTCAATGTTTGAAAGCACGGCAAAAGCAAACTCGATATTATGCGCTGCAATTTACATTTGCACATTACATAACAAAATTATAAGCCCAATTGAAATAACATAGATAATGAATGCACCTACTTATGAGTAAGATATGATTTCTAACAAGTTAGACATATTCTGCCGGATGTCAGAAAGATTCTCCGGGAATAAACAAACAGTGATGAGAAGCAATACTTAAAAATTTTCAGCCCTTTATTGATGGCATGAAACTAGCCTGAAAAAAAAACAAATTAAGCATAATTTCCGAAAGCAATCGTAGCAGAAAACTATGGTTGTATTTCCATTTAACCCGAATTTTATAGCGAGAATGGATTGTGAGCAGCTTTAAGAAAATAAGCTAAATTTTGTTCATTCTTTAAAACGTAAAAAACACGCACGTTATACATTCAAAAAATGAATACGATCTCACAATAATAGAACACACTTCTAAATGCAGCCCCATACGTTGGCAATATAGGAATCAAATCTGCCCACACACAACGGAACACTTTCATATCATTGCTTGGATTCAGTATCTCTTTACACAAGTTTCAAAAGATTGAGCCTGATTCAATAGAAAATATCCTTAACCACAACTTATATTTAGGCAGTTCAATGATTCCAGACAGTACAAAAGAGGACGAAGCGATGACACACTGATCTCGAGTTACGAACTATACATATGCAATAGCCAAGGACTACTATAACCAGGACGTGCACCGCCATGTAGCTGACTGCTGGAGCGGAGGCCAGTTCACTGCGTTCAGTTATCCTCCATCTGTCATAGTGCGAACATTGTCGTAGTCTGTCGCTCGGTTTGAATCGGAGATTGTTGTTTGTTTCGAGGCACATTGCTGCATTTCTAAGTGGATACTGTTTGTTTACAAAGTTTATTGCTAGTTATATGTATTAAAAATGTCGAACAAGTGAGGGGTTGTTAACTGTCGGGGTAATTACAATAAGGATAACAGGCGCCGCACAGTATCTTTAATGTGCCTGTTTCATGTCTGCCATCTCCAAAACTCACACTTCGCCCGGCAAAAGCTGAAGACCAACAACTGAGGTATTTTCTTCAGAAGGATAAGATCACTTCATTTAATGCTTTCAAACCTGAACGTAACCTGCAGAAGCAGTACAAGAACTTGATTATTTCAAGATCGAAAGAAAGGCTTGTGTGTTTGTTCGTGACCGACAACTTCAGTGAATGCAGCATTCACTGTTATGTTTTATTTTTTATTCTCTTTCTCTGATATGTAACGCCCATTCATATTAAACACGATATATACAGATAACTGTAATAATGATTAAATTAAATCGATCATCAGCAAGCCATACCATACGGTCAACAAGTAATTAGAAAATACAATTTCAATTTAATAACAATCACAACTTTATGTTTTAAGTTTTCGCTCTCATAATTTTCCTTTTTCGGTCTTTCTCGGATGTTAAACATCCAATTCAGTTAAATGTACTGATGTCAAGTTTAAGCTGTACCTAAAGAAAATATTTCGCTTATCACCTAAAATGCGTATAATACCTACCACGTCAGAATTTATATGTATCACTAATGATTACCTCTTAAGTCATCATTGAAAAAGCGAAGTTTCATTTGTTTCCCCATGCATATTTCACGTTCATTGCGTGATGTGAATGTTTACGTATACCCGTAGGTACTGCTGCTCTATCATCTATGATACTATGCATAGAATACTTACCACTTAAGGATTTTATGATAAGGCATCTTTAAATACCAGTGCTGTTACATTTCTCATGTACCAACTTTATTGGAAATATACGTTTTTGTTTTGTTTGTTTGTCTGTGATTGTCGAAAACAAGCCCACTTTGTGTTCCCCACTAACGCTCAGTGCGTTCAAGAACGGCATTAGTACCACTGTTTAAGACACTTCATCCCAACAATGGTTTTTGCTTCTATGTCTGTTTCTTTATATGCGTGAATGTTTGTATGTTTGGTTGTTTGCATTGGAAAAGGTTTAACTATAATCGATTTGTAAAGTCTAAAACTGCAGCAACTCGGCTTTCTATAAAGTGGCCCCTAAGCTCATACAATAATACATGTTAAGTCCGGTTAAAATTGGTATTTCAAAGCATTACAGTGCTTTAAACCATTTAAAATTTACTGTAAAACCTTATTATCCCTTCTATTGCTTGGAAGAAGTAATTTTTGATCAATTTGTCCGATAGAAAATGTTATGTTACTAATAATGCAAAGGCTTCCGCTATCGTAGTCAGCTACCCGGCGACGCACGTCCTGGTTATAGTAGTACTTGGCAATAGCCAAGAAAAGATCGAATGGTACAGAAAAGATCGAACACTACAACGAAATTCCAAGAAAGAAGAGCATCAGATGCAGTTAAATAACTAAGTGTTTAAATCAAAGCGTTAAATGTAATCTTTAATCCGTGCTGTAAAGAACTCTTAAGATTTAAATAAAATATCAAGTTGAAAAAACACAACGAGAACACGTGAGTTTCAAGTTTACTGTCGTCCAGCTCTTTTGTGTGGCAAGGTCTACATCTTTAACAGCTATTTACAACACCACTGTTATCTCAACTCATAACAGACTCCAAATTCTGATTTTTCAGAGTTCAAACTTGACTGACGTTAGGCCAGGGGATCAAGCAGGGATGGTAGAAACATCGATAAAACTTTAGGGGTACTGTAATCGGAATCAATTTTCTAACAAGCTGAGAATAATGATCGAGATTTTAAGTTATTACGAACTTGCACTGTGTTAGCAAGTGGTTAAATTTTACTCAGAAAATTTTTCAGTAGCTGCGCAATATTATCAACTTGGAAGAGCTCGTGCAGAGGCGCCAGACGCAGACGACAGCGGCGCAGACAGCGGCATCGATTGTGTGGTCGCCGTCCTCAGCTCCCGTACCTGGGGAGCTCGGACCTTGTCTGCACCAGTTCAGCGGCATTACACTGAACAATCTCTGATAAACAGAAGAACAATAAATTTTGCGCATTTACCTCACTGCACCTTCAAGGGCAAACAGAATGTTTTAGGTTAGCATTATATTTTCAGGTAGCAGGATATTCAAGCCAAAATGATACGAAGACAGCCTCCCGTAATTTAATGAACGTAGTAGGAATAGCTCGTCTGCCGCTGACTTGCGTCGTGTGAGCGGAATACACGGCATAAGTTTTGGAAAGGAATCAGGTCTGCTCCCAAGTATAAAATACACAAATGAAGTCACGTGAATTACTGCACATTGCTGAAGTATTCGTCTTTTAATAGCGTACGTACTCTATGAGAATATTGAAACATTTACGCTACAGTAACCCAACATTTCACGAAATGGAACGTGAAATAAATGATTAGAAACGCATATAATGGATATGAAATGAAACTGAATATTTAAAGCTACTCTAAACCCAGTCGTGCGCTACATATTCTAATTACTGTAAATTCCCACAATGAGCAGACTGAAGCCGTCAACGAAACTGAACAACAGGGCATAAACTATGCACTCAACATATAAGGCAACTCGTAGCAATCCTCAAGACTGACGTACTGTGCATTATGAATCAAGATCACCTTCACGCTGCTGTTCAAGCCGCGCACCAAATGAGCTAATGAGAGACTACAACTTTTGTACGAAGATTTTCCAGTTCGTTATGCGGAGTTTTTATACGAAGTTTTCATATCAGTTCAGGTACATATTATGTCATCACCCTCTTGATTTGACACCTTAGCATTTTTATATTACTAAGCTGGTACTCAAATGTCAGAGGAAAGATGTCATTAGAATACACACGTCCCGCTGTTGTTTTCCGTGCAAATAAAATGGTGATGTCACAAAGACTATAGCACTCTCAAACATTAATTTACACAAGATCGAATAGAGAACCCTACGACATTAATTATTCTGTTTGAGCTCTTTTTGAGGGTTAATATGCTAACAATTCAACAGTAAAATAAAGCTTACATTTAATTCATGCCTTTTTTGCGCTTCATGGCTTGTTTAGAATTATTCTAGAAGGAAAAGCATTGATAATTCCGAAAAGATACATGAAATGGATAATTTGTTGTGAACACACTATGTCTGTGACTGAGGAAACTAAAAGTAAGAGATACTCAAAAAAAATTCCATACCTGTGCAGTGTATGGAACATATTTTCGAATATGAAAATAGTGTAGAATCAAATATGATCCATGTGGGACGAAATTCATGTGCCACCAGCAATCTTCTCAAAGAGAGGAATCAACACTTAGATAATATATAACGCGTAAAATATTACTGAGACAAGTATTATTTAAAGAGTTAAACACATTTTCAGTGATAGCTAGCAATGTTCGAGGAAAGGAAGCTCACACGGTGGAGAGTAAGCCAAATCCTCTGTACCCTTCAATTACAGGAGCCTGTACTTCTGGATGAACTCATACTGTAAGTATGTACATGAACACGTTAACGCGAAGTAAAGGTATTAACTTGCAGTGATAAGTGCTTCGTAAAAGCAGGCATCGGAGCAAGGCTACAGCCGTCTATAATGAGCTCCACGAGTTGAAGGATGTTCGTAATGCTTGAGAAAAAGATGCTATCAGAGACACAAGCAGCGACTGGCATACCAATGATTTTTGGCCACCATGAATAGAAAACATTGCATGAGAAAGTCATGCTTAGATGATGAGAACTTTTCTAGAAAACAACCATAAAATTTCTCGAAAAGACACGCTTTTGCATTTCCGTGATAAAAGGCGTCATACCATCAGATGATTTTAAGATGCAGTTTTACAATGGATGACGGCGGAGCACTGGAACAATTGAAGATACAATGTACTTCGAAAACACACTATTTTAAAGAATGATCATGCAACTTCTATCTTAATGATGAACCAAGATGGAAAATGACTTATGCACATCATCACTTCTAGAAAAAAGTTATTTAAGCTTTAAATAAAAGTTTGTTAAGAAATCATTCAACTAAGTAAACTACACAAAACTGGATCAGCAGGTGAGCTCAGTTTACTGACAGGCGCATCTTATGTAACACAAAACGGTGAAGTCCTACGAAACCAATAAGAAAGCAAGTTATGTGATCCCATTAAACCGAACACTAATATAAATTGCTAACTTTCGATTGCAAATTTGATTTCCGTTTTAATGAAGAAACTATGCAAAGATTTAAAAAATTGCTACTGCTAAGAGCATTCTACTTGAGAATGAAAAAGAGTGGCGAGCGTGAAGTGTGAATCAATATCATATGGACTTCAGAATTAACCTACATGGTTGGTTACCTCTCCAGCAACAGTTTTCTCTCCCTCTGAGTTCTTCTTAATTAATGAGCGTGAGAAACTTTCCATCAACACACGTGCAAAGAGTAATAAAGTTTTAATTATTTTTAGAGATTGTTAAAGCTTTCGAAAAATAGTGTAAATCGAGTTTCAGTAAGAAATATTTATCCCTCGTCAAGAAAATAGTTAACCTATATATTCCAACGAGTCCAGTTTAATTTCATATGCCTAGTCACTTCTTACTCATTAACAACAAAATTACACCCACACATTCAATAATATAATTTATCAGAACAACATGAACCTGAATTGCCCATTTTCTTAGCCTAAGGCTAAAAACTTCAACCGGACTGTGTTACGCTTCACAAGTATACACACCATCTACAGCGTTCACAAAGCGTTCAGTCCAAATGCCAGACGTCTAGAGAACGCAATTTTGTCCATGGATTGAGAGGCAGCGACGACGGAGCTCCACACGGTCTGTAGCGAGGAGACCGAGACAGACGCTGCCTGTCATTATCGAACCTGGCTCGGCCTACCGGAAATGCATGGCCAATTTCATGTTACTTGCAGCAAGAAATTTTTTTTGAACCTCACACAACCACAGCTAAAATTTATACTGATCAAATGATCTATGATAATCCTTCTACCGAAGGGTAAATAGAAAAAAACGCTTAGTGCCTCAGCTCCAATCTATGCTCTAAATTCCGAATCAATATACTGTGTAGAAATGTGTACCTTCCTCATATGAACTCTCTATTGTATCTAAGCTTGATGTTATATAAGTGATACATCTAATGCTTGCGTGTTGTGTGGCTTAAATTTAAGATAAGGCGAATATCAGGACTACATATTCACAACGAATGTTAAACGTGTAAATTTGATAGATACTTTATAATGTATGACGTCTCAATAGAATGGAAGGAAAATTTATGTGAGAATAAAGTGCACATGCATCGTAAAAGGACTAGCTGGATCTGTTATTTTACAACTAAATGTGCATCTTAAACATTAAGTTGAAAGACAAACGACATAGAGATACAAACGAAGTTATAAAGTGATTTGCAATCATTTTATTAGAGAAACAAAATACGTTGCCAAAGTCATCATAACTCAAAGTGATTTAAAGCATTGATACTTAACTACTTCTAATTTAAAATCGCCATAACTGACGCTGAGTATAAAAAGAAAGAAAAAATATGACTTTAGTTTAGCTGCAAAAATTTTCTCATTCTGAAACATCTAGCAAAAAAGTCACTCAAAAAAAGGAAACCTTTCTGACTATAGCACACTTTTCACCAAGCATTACTGCCAACATATTTTCTAGATGATTATAGACAAAACTACGAACATGCATGTATACTGAACCAATGAGACGCATTGTGTTCACTCCATGTACTTGCCAGCACTTCTCTAATCCTCATGTACGAGGTAACAACAACAATAAAAATTGATTCACGGGTGCAATCTCGGAACGATGATGAGGATGATGACTCTACATAAGCAAAGCTTTCCATGCAAACACAAAACGCGAGTTCCTCTAAGAACTGAGCGCGGCCACCTCCTCGTTGGCTCCAGTCCAGCAAGTTTCCAGGAACTGCCGCGAGCCGTCAAGACATAATTTTGACCTCATGTGAATCACGCAAGTCTTTCAGTGGGATATGTGTCGGTGTTAGGTCTATGGTCAATTTTCAAAGTAATAAATGAACGTGATCCGTGTTACAGAAGTGACTTAACTCAAGTTGAAAGTTTAGATAAGTAGCTTTCTAAAGTCTAAAGTCTGACAGTGAATCAGTTGAAACTGGTTGACCGGGTGTTACCTGAGCCACCCTTAGGTTCTTGAAGCTTTCAGTAAAGCACTAACGCTTTAAAAATTAACTTGAAACAAATGTTTATAGGAATAATATAAACTCGATTTGTACAATAGATGAAATAAAACACCATAGTCACCACATCCAAAAACCGGGCTTTTCATGGCAAGAAATGAACGCTGCTTGTGAAAATAATGTCAAGGAACACCTAATTAGGTGAAAATCTGTACAAAATTATAAGCTACGGTATAACAGCTATTAACTGTTCAGCACAAAGCTGAAGAACAAAGAGATTTATGGAAAAGTTGACAAAACAAAACTAAATGCTAATGAACTTCCGGACCTACTAGCACTAGTTCGTTCTGTAAAAATTTCCTTCGTTCGACAGCGAAAATCTTGGGATTTTAGGATCTGATTCGTAATATGGTCTCGAGCTGAGTCCGACACGATCAGGCCTACGAGATATCGATCCATGTCGCCGACGCTATCGAACCCGACGAGGGGAGCCGGACGGGCAGATGGACTAAGGCTCCATCCACATTGATCCGGTACAAGCTTCATCCTCGCAAGCCTCTCCCATTGTTTCTTATCACGA
Organism: Trinorchestia longiramus; assembly: GCA_006783055.1. Lineage (NCBI taxonomy): Eukaryota > Metazoa > Arthropoda > Malacostraca > Amphipoda > Talitridae > Trinorchestia > Trinorchestia longiramus. Next base: position 25,802 of record VCRD01002739.1, read on the forward strand.
CATCGATGCACGTTGCACGGCTCTGAGAGCTATTTGCAGGATTGTTGCACATGCACAATAGCAGCGTTAACCTAGTTCAAGTTTTTAACGTTACTAGATCCACACATGAAAAATCACGGTTTTTACTAAATTTTTCCTTTTAATTTGTCATTGGACACGGGCTTTGCGAAAGAGTTTCCCCATTGATGGATGTGCCTTTGGTATCCACAATACAATGCTCACAATACATGTATACCCTATGAAATTTTCTTTTATCTAAATCCGCAAGAGCGTCTATTATACAGGGTGGCCCAAAGTAAGGTCCCTTTTTAAAACTATTTTCAAGAAAATCACAATTCCGAAAACAATAACTCAATTTCCTAAATCTTTGGCCTTATACTAAGTGGTAGCCAGGTTACAGGTCAAACTAATTTAAAACATTTCTTTTCGTATTATCAATTAAAAATATCAAAGCATCATGATGAATATGAACAGAAAAAGCTACAAAGAAAATTTCTATTTGTAAAAATAAACAGATTGTGTATTCTGGGTACCACAATGCAAGTGAAAGAGAATTGAATTTCCACAGAAAAATAATGCAACAGAATGATTTCTTGTATTTCTTAAGCTTTATCCTTGTTGCTATCAAAGCTATCGATTAGAAGAGTGTGACACACGGACAGACAGACGGGGCTCTTATTATAGTATAGATTGTTCAACATGATGGTATCTAACAGATATCAGCGCTGATCCAAAGAAGAAATATTCTGACCAGTGGTAGATTTACAAAGAATGAAGAGCAAGTCAATCTCAAAAAGCTTTTGCCTTCTCTGAGAAAAACATCCACTCTAAAAAAACGCCTCCATTCGAACTCTTCTTGAACATGTGATGCAAAAATTATACATCGGTCACGTATTTCTGAAACTCACAAATGATATGGGTAAGACACACCATGCAAACTTCCATCGTAATCAAGAAACATCTGATCCACAGACTGTAACCTTCTTAACAATAAAACTCAGGCGAACTCTACGGATAACCTTTTGTTTTCCTTCTTTTTTTAATAAGAACACTGAGCTCCACTCTAATAGCGTCGCTCAAATAGCCCGAGTTTGGATACTAGTTCGGGCAAACAAATACAATAGTTACAAAGTAAGCTTAAAGATATGGAAACGTTCAAGTAACATTTTTACACGCATTCAAAGTACAGTAAATAACACGTTTACCGTAGAGCAGCTAAAAACAATGCAAACGTGTGCTATGTCTTAGCCCATGGGAGAATTATTGCCTATATTTCCTACTTTTTTCTTTACATTTTGTGGATGTTCAAAATAAACACTGCTGTAAAAGACAGTTAAGATAAACAAGGTTAAACGGAGACAATGAACTGAGACTTTTCTTTCATATAAATATTTTAATTTTAATTTGCAAGCGTATTGTCGGCGAAGCATTGAAACAATGAAGGAAAACATTCATAAGCTATTTATGGTTTCGGATATCAGGTGTCATTGCGTGGACGGAATGACAGCTTGAGCAGTCGCTGTAAACATGATGAGACCCAAGACACCGAAAGTTCATAATGGGAAGCCAAAATATCGACCGCAGGTCCTCCCTGCAGAAAAAGACAATCGAAGCTTCCACCAGGGAACAACGGGCGGAGGGAACGTCCAAATGAAAGTAACTTAAGTCCTTCCCGCAAATAACGCCACGTGGGCCCCCTGCAGGCCCCGGTGATGGGCCACACCTGCTGAGCACAAATGGATGATATGGGCAACGTGATATTGCGTTATCGACTGCACATTATCCCGTACAGGACACATGCAAGGTTAAGGAATTTGAAGGAGCCAAAACTGCTGTTCAGCTAATATGGAATGAGTAGAGTATTAAGGCAATTAAGGCAGTCGACGCGTGACTTACATATTTCCCTCGTCAAAACTCCCCTTTAACTGCGTCGTTACATGAAATTTGTTCTCATTTCTTAACGAAATCAGTAACCGGCAGTTTGATGAACGGTTTGCTTGAGACAAATATTGGAAAATATCAGTCGAATGGGCATTTTTCAGGGTATTTAGGGCTGAATGTAGTCAATAATAGTAATAATAAATACTAATTAAAACAAGCCTCCCTGATTGCGTGAACGAACTAAGGAGAGACAAAATCACTAGTAAACAAACAAATAGATGTCGCATCTTTAATGAGATAAAATATGAAGATATGCGCACATAGCTAATTTACGTATGTGAGGAGCAAAGAACTACCCACTATCAATATAATATAGGAACGTGACAAGAGAGACCGAGATGGAAATTATGTTCAGTACGAGAACAAAATTGGACACAGACAAAAATTTGAGTGAACAAGAACGTTCTCTGACCTCTTTTAGTGCAACCCAGGGTGAAATTTGTCGAAAACTTTCAGTACAGTATAGGATCAACACTTTGTTGTTTCAGGTAGGAATGAATAAGAAAGTTTCAAAATGAATTTTCACATTCTTGGCCAGAGGAAAGAGGATGCAAATGACATGCAACTGCTAGATTACTCCGTAGTGTCTGTGAATGAAACAGCGACTACTCTAAACGTCTGTTCTAGTTCTGCTATAGAAATGCTTTCGCTCAGACC
>VCRD01002739.1:29468-57043 GCA_006783055.1 Trinorchestia longiramus
GTAAATAATAACGACAATAAATTAATCTAATAATAATAATAATCCTCAGTGTTATAATAATATGAGCCATCATAACGACAGTGATGATAATCGTGAAAAAGAATAATTTATAATGAACGTAATTACAATACACTCATATAAATAAACTAAAGTGCAATAATGTAAGTATTATTATAATAACTCTCAGTCCCACGGTAAGTAAAACAAATCTACCAACAAGTACAGAAGTTGTGTTAGCACAAAACAGCGTAGGCACGAGCGACCACACAACGCACAGACACGACTGAAGCCCTCACGCTCTGCTAGGTCAGAGTGTGACTGCACAACGCGCTTAATTATAACTTAATTAAGCGAGAACGTTGTGCCACACCAACAATGAATTAAATGAGCAATAATAATAGTGGGCACTGTTGGAGCGACCATCAAAAGACAATTATGTTAAGGCAAAAGTTCAACGGAGAAAGTAAAAGTTGCTAATATAAAAGTGATGATGAATGGAAATAAATTTAGAACTTTGGTATACGATAAAATATAGAAAAAATGAATATCCAATTAATTTATTCCATTTTCATCTTCAACACGGATTGTACCAACTTCGAAATTCAGCACACCAGAATTTTCAGAAAATTTAACGAGCGAAAAAAATTAAGTAACAACGCAAGCACGCATCTTCCATTCAATATCCACAATTAACTCCTTTACATGAAGAAATTAAGATGGAAAAGTGAAACAATGAACAATTAGCGGAAATATATAAGAGAATCAAGAACCATCAAGCACACGAAGTGGCAGCTGAGACTAAGAACACTACAAAAAAGATGGGATCAGCGTTATTTATGACCTTTATTGTATATTGTTCGACTGTTTGATCTCAAATCTATGTTCATGTTGCCACAGATTCTCGTCCTGCCGACTATGATAACACTTAAATTAGTGATATCACAATTTGAAATTCTCTCTTTCGGTCACCGAAACGTGTCAGTGAAGCCAAAGATTCCGATTATTCGGTATAAAAGCTCTCAGTTAGAGCGAGCAACTTTAATTTTCCGAGTATTCTTTCTGATGTATGTGTATTTTGTAGTAAATTTTCGTTTAATATGTACTTTCGGCAGTTGGAAATAGTCTAGATGCATTCCATTAAAAAATCCTCTCCAACGTTTATTTTTTTGTCAATTATTTTCAATTTTTTGTATGTAAAAGAATAAGCATCAACATTACATTCGTATAAAGAAGTACAACCAAAACATGTAACCGTAACTCTCCTTAACAACAAGACGATTCCATTGTGTTGTTGTAAACATATTTGTTAATTTATCTTTTAAAATTTATGTGTACACGCCTGAAATACAACATTTAATAGAATGACGAGTCAGACAGCCTTCACTAAACCTATTTACACTGTGTAACTTCTATACATTATGCACCAGCGTGACGATCAGCATAATTAATTGAGCTACAGCATTCATGCTGAGGGATACCTGAAAATAACACGTATCATTACCATGTCAAATATTAGAGAGGAACTATCGTTATTTTTCACAGAACAAGTCTGCTATATTAAGAACGAATCAACATCGTTTTTGTTAACTAAACAAGTGGGCATTTTGAGAAAACTACTGGGTATTTCTGCCGCTTGTAATTAACATAACGTATAATGAATTGATAACTTTAATATGTGTGTGACCTATTTAATCATATAAAGCTTCAACTAATGTACTATACGGATCTCTCTCCTCGCAAGGAAACACAACAAGCGACGTCGAGATAGAACAAATATATATATATATACAAATATATATATATATACAAATATATATATATATATATATATATATATATATATATATATATATATATATATATATGTATATATATAAAAATACACCGCCCGCATAGGCGTTCTTTCTTTCCTTTTATTTCAAGCGAGAGATCAAGATCTATCCCTCGTTATCGAGCCGTCCACTACCAGACAACATCAGACGAACACAAGACTCGGTCCTGCTCCCTCGAAAACTTCGTTTAGAAGTAAGTGATGCCCCGCAGTGCTGGATTGTCCTCTCTCCAATACCTGTGACCACACCCAACTTGCAGCGCCTGATCGATGGATGCCACTGCATCAGCAGCTTGCTGTAGCTGCACCGCGTCTACATAGAAAATGAGAACCTCAAAAATACACAAAAACCAGATAGGTTCTACAAAATTTGTGAGCCTTTGTAGAAAGGTGAGAAGGGACTTCGAATCCGTATTCTTCATGAGGCGCTTCGAACGTGCAGAAGAACTAAGGAGCTTTCATAGTAAGTAATTTCTGCGACATCATTCATATCTCAAATAAAATACACAGATTTGTTTCCTGAATTACAGTGATTTCAAATGCAGAAAATTTTCCGCGCGTCGAAATTAACATCACAGGACTTAAGTTGAGGGAACTCAGAGATGCAATTTTTTAATAAAACTCAGTTTTCAATAACCACGAAACAATCCCCGGTCATAATTGCAAATATGAAATATTATTCAATTTTAACCTCATTAAGATCATAAAAATATTATTCTAGTTTATTTACAACATACCGCCATACTCATGACGGTACTCTAAAGCAGAGCCAAAACCAGCGTCACAAGGAACTATGACGAGAGCTATTTTGGTTCAAAAAATGACTGTGAAAAGTTGCAAATAAAAATATGTACAAGCCTTTCCAAGCATAAATATAAAAACGGATGGTGAATTTAAAAAAAAAAACGATCAAAACAACAGACGATTCACATCAGTGTCTCATTCTTTGGTCGGATATCCAAACTTTGAAGTCTGGTGAGGAAGCGGCGGACGACCGCCTGTTCAAACTTGGTATACTAAGTTACAAAATTCGGTCCGTGATTTTCCAGTGGGCGCTATTGATCAAGTGGGAGCAGCATGCAAGTTATCCAACAATTCACTGCTATGAAGAAATTTCAGGCAGAATTTTAAGGGTACTCAGTTTTTTCCAAAAATTCACCATTGCGCGTCTTTCTGATGAATAGATACCAAATATTACTGGAACTATGATACTAAGGTTTTTTAATAAAATGAACGAAAATAGGCTAATAACATTCATCCTGCTGACCCTGCAATGAACGAAATAGTTGCACGAAGAAGCAAAATTGGAACACCAGAATTGGTTACACAAGACAGAATACTGAGCAACTTACGCCCTGAAGGCCTTCCTTCATTTCGCCTCTAAAAATACAATAAAAATGATACATTTTCAGATCCATGCGCTACTACGAGCTGAAATTGCAGTCCCAGCAGGATGCATGATAAGAGAATTTTCACTCACTTATGTTCTTATAATTTGCATTTAGATGCAAGCACAACAAACCTATAGAGGAGGAGCCGTTCTTGGAGTGGTGAAGAAGATTCACGGTCAAATAAAATAAAGGAAAAATAGGTGTATTCGATGGAAGATAATTAGATCATTACTTAGAAAGACTGAAGTTCATACAAGTTTATGGATACTTTATTTAAAATTTACAGGCATTGCTCTCATAATTCCATACTCTCTACACCTTTTACCCATGCAAATTAATTTTTCTATTGGGGTATCTAATAATGAAGTTAAAATCAAGATCTAAACTGTCATATCAATTCAGCGAAAACGTAACGATACATATACTGTCTTTCGCGTTTTTAAAATTTCGTGAACGGAAATAAAGGTATATGCAGTATATAGTACGTACATGTAATAAAATTTTTTATACATTTGTTGACACTGTCTATCTGTACATAAACTTACTATTACAACGCCTTGTGGGTGGAGAACGGCCCAAAATTTTTTCTGACAAAAATCGGCGGTAGTCAAAGTTCGGCGGTGTAACTGACGTAGATCGAACTTCAGGTTCATGCGCAAGACGAATATGATCAGCTGGTGGATCCGAAGAACAATTGAGAGCTGACAGAAGTTTGCCTTCGGGTTGAATGGTATTCAGGCTTACGTGCGGACAAACGGAGGAATCTTGATCAGTACTACTATGTAGTAAGCTAGAAGATCGTAGCACTTGACCTGCTGCTCCAGGACTGGTCCAAGGCTCACATGTGCTCATGTCAGAACGTAAGTCTGTGCTCGTCGCATAATCATCAGCGCATGACTGGGCGTCATCGCTAACAGCTCCTGGAGCAGCTTGAGTATTTGGAGGAAGAACAGAGACATTTTTCTCGATAGACACTAATTTCCTCAACCGTGTAGGTGAAGTTAAAAAATGTTTCTGTTGATTTTCATGAGCGTAGACACTTTCAACAGATTTATTTACCGTCAAATGAGAACGAGAGTTTGATTTCCAACGTCGATCAAGAGAGTGTGATGTCAGAGAAGAACTTTTATCGCTAGAGTATTTCACTTTCAGTCGCGATAATTTTCTCAAAAGATTTGCACGATCCAAAGACCCGTTGACTCTTTCTTCAAGTTCTTCACACATTTGATCATTTCTTAGACCTGTATCGATATACGATCGACTGTTTTCTCGGGAGCTCAATATTTCACAAGTGGGATGGCGTGGTTTCTTTTTTTTCCTTACAATCTCGCGCGTTAAGTTCGGTGTGGAGACGCTCTTTCTTTGCAGGGCTCCAATGTCAACAGAGCTGGAGGCGTCCCTCTCCCCAGTATCACCCGTGTGTGCGCAGGAATAATCCTCAGAGCCAACGGACGAATAAAGCGACAGTTTTCGGCTTTCAGCAAATCTTGAAACTTTCTGGCACTCCACAAGACAGACGCCGCTACTCAGACTCTGTGAATGAACATCAGTCGGAGAGCACTCATTTGGATACAAATCCTGAGGATCACAAGCTATCTTGGTGCAAACTGCTCCGTTGGGCTTCAAGGAAATTTCAGTGTTTACCCGTTTCTCTAAAGCAGTACCGTATTCTTGGGATGAATTTTTTTTCATTCCCTCACGACTTTGGAGTCTTGATAACGATTTCTCAAGCTTCTTCGCGAGTTCTTTTACTGAACTCCGATTTCCACATTCGCGAATAAACACCTGAGAATTTTTTGATCCAACATCAGCAAAAAAATTATTCATATCCTCTGTACGCACTTCCGTCTTACAAGGAGAAAATTTCTCACCAAAAGGAACCAAATTGCTAACAGACTTAGATCTCTTCGACTGTTTTGAGCAGTCAACATTCCTTCCGAACACCAAATCATTTCGATCGAATTTTTGCTCAGGATTTAACAAAAGAAGACCCGATCTGTTATTCCGGTCAGCACTCGAGGTTTCGCCCGGAGATTTGAGTCTTTGAGCGGACGAGTTTTTCCAATGATCCTTCTCAGACTTCCTCATCTCAAGATGACCGTTCCTCGTCTGGAGACGATCAGCCAAGGCACTCTCGCCTGATTTCGTTTTATCGTCGTCTAGATTCGTCAGATTTTCAGAGATGGATTTGGAAGTTTTAAGCAGCGCTGGGGATGGAGTTTTGGACCTCTTCAAGGGCTGGCCACTCACAAGATGAGTGGGATCGCCGGTGCCCACCATCAGCTCCTTCAGTTTGCGAGTTAGTAACAGCCCGCTGTTGCAAATCATATTGGTGATGTTTAAAATCCTTATTTCTTTCTTCAGATGAAAAACAGTCTTTCTAAGCAGTAAGAACCAAAGCTCTTGCTCAAAATTCTCCTTTTTTCAAAAAGTAATATCATGCACTTTTTTAAGAGGCTGTGTTTTCCTCAAGATATCACCAGCTGTTTTTTTCTGAAAGATCTCCGCTTTCTTCTGCAAATAAGCGGTAAATTTGGAACTAAAAATTATTCATGACAGTGCATACTTTATGATGATAATTTCCATCTTAGAAGCGAGGTCTTCTGTTGTGCACCCAATGTAGGTTTCTAAACTATCAATAATTCATCGGTGAAGGACGCTTTGCACTCTCAAAAGTGAAAGCAAAATAGGCGTTTCAAAACAGAAAGTTCAAAACAACTTTGTTTGCAACAATGTGAACACCGTTTTCACCAAATTTGTACATCGACATTAGTATTAGAAAATTTTACAATAATTTTCTATAGCCAACACTAGAAATTTCATATTGATAACAGTGTTGAACAGTGTTCCGTAGCAGTTCCCGTTGTGATGAACATTGTTCCGTAGTATTCCCCATTTAATAAAAATTGTTGGACGAGGAGTCACAGAGTTGTTCACGTAGCTCAAAAATTCGGTCAAGTAAATTCAAGAAACTGGAAGTGTTACTGCACAAAACAACAGCAACTATATATTGTATATTTCACGCTTAGTTGGTAATAAGATTTTTTGTAAAAGCACACTAGTGATTCGTTTCAACAAATAATACCAGAGTTTGCCCATAAACATTCTTGTGTAGTCTAAATGACTACTTATTAATTTTTCGAGAGTCACTAAATATTCCACACCCGAGCAACATCTACGATGTCCAGAACACGAGCGCAGGAGCTCCTAGCTCAGCAGTCCACTCATCACGAGGTCTAGCTGTGGACTGAGCGTAGGAGCAATGACGGGTTCACGAGGGCCATGCTCAGGTGAGACGACCTTAGATGACGCAATAAACTGAGGGTAAGGTTCACAAACGACATCAGCGTGTCGGTGCGTGCGGAGATGTGAATCCCTCGCCTACACTTACTTCGATACGCACTACTAATTCATTTTATAGAACACTTATACGCGATGAAACGTAAGCAAAACCAGCATTCGCATTCTTGAAACCATTATTCAGGTATTATATGAATGCATAGAGAAGCCCATAATAATTTCAATCCTGGTTCATGATTGCACGTCATTGCAATAAATGGAAAATTACGCCTTCCAGTTAGAATTGTGTCAGGAAAGAAAAATTGCGTTTTTTGAGTAATTTTGAATCGTCAATGAAACAAATACTTCAAAGAAAATAAAGATACAAAAAATACTGTGACAAAGCTAAGAAAACTTCGACAGACCAGCAGAAGTGACTGCTCTAATTGCTGTGTTACTTCATGTGATGACACTCACGGCCGGACAGCTGCCTTTCGAAACGACGAATTTCAACACAATGCGGTTCATGATCTCCAGCAATGGGACCAATCAATTTTTTTACAAGTCGTTATTTGAACTTTCGGCTTGGCACTAACCTGCTTTTAGTAGAATTTTTGATGTTGCACTTACCTTTCTTACCTCCTAGTGTTGCAACGTGAGCGAACTTAAATTGAAGTTCACAAGTTGCAAGAAACAACAAAAACAAACAAAAACGCATATTTCCAATAAAGTTGGTACATAAGAAATGTAACAGCATTGGTTTTTAAAGAAACTAAGCTCTACAAGCTCTGTGTGCCGTACAGTGCTACTATCTCATTCATAAACGAGCGCACGCGTATTTTAAAACAAACAAAACATTTCTATGTTTTCAGCCCTAAAAACAACGGTGTTATAGCTTGTATGCACCTCGTGTGTCGATAAAGATCACGAGAATAATACAAGACAATAAGATTCATTCTCTATCACTGAGTGGACAAAACTAAGTGGTTCAAGCTTCATAGTCTGGATAGAAGACCATCTTTCAATTCACAGAAGTATGGGTCGTCAACATTAAGACAACGGCAGCTTAGTATATTTGAAAGCAAGATCTGTAGTGGAAATTGTTGAGGAAAATCATATGGTAAGCCGATAATATTTCGCACGTCTAGTTATTGATAAATTTTATTGTAGTTACATTTTGTGATGAATATTTTACAGGCCTGAGATCTAGTTTATAGCCTTTAATAAATTGAATAATACTGTGGTTGACAGACCTCATAGTATATGTTGATTGAAGATACAGCATATGTTGACAGGATACAGTATACATACATATGTTGACACAGTATATATTGACAGAACACACGGTATATGTTGACAGTACACACAATAATACTGACAGAGCATATGTAGTTAACGACAGAATTATTTACACACTCACTAATGTTCAATTCTTTCAGTCATTTTGTAGAATTCAATGCTCGTATGATTTCAAATTCTATTCATATTGAGTACTTAAAAAGGAATTGAAGACTCAGTTTTCACAACGACAAACTTAATTTCACAAAATTAGCATCATTTAAAAATGAATTGATGATAATGTACACACAACAAATTTCCGTTTTGTACGTATCGATTCATTTAATTATAAGGAATTCACACATTATTTGATGTGCAGAGCATTATAAAATATTTATTTACCAAAATATTCTAAAATCTTTCAGTAAAAAACATGAGTGGTGCAATAATTAGTGTCCTCATTATCATTTTCACTGAGACGACAGGATGGTTAAGACAATAAAGATCCAAGTTAATTTGAGACAAAAGATATTGACTCTCACAAGTCCAGTAATAGTTACAGAACTATTTCCAAATGCTTACCTAACCCTAGCTTGTCCCCAAAAGCTGCGCATAAACTTTATTGCGAGGTTAATATAAGCTCAAGAGTTGCGTTGAAAATATCGCCAAAGGCTTGGATACTTAAGGTATCAGCGGAAGTACACGTACAATTCAACGTTGTTTAAATAGGAATGACTTACATGGACATACTCGTATACTACGACGGACGCCTCTTTACATGACACATCTTTCAGTACATTTCAATTGTGCCAAAACATTTTTTGAAAAAGAAAATTGCTTTTGGGAGCAAGAACTACAAAACAAAAATTTCGTTTTGAAACAATGATGTCAACAAGATTTGGCGTCAGAGAGGTGAAGCTTTTCTCGCCGAGAACACAGTACCAACAGTTGAACATAGAGATGGTTGCATGATGTTTTAGGGTTGTTTCAGCTCAAGTGGGACTGGAAATTTAATCACAATCAATTGTGTAATGAAATCTGATGACTACATCTAAATACTGAATAATAACCTTGAGTTATCGGTGCAAAATCTTGGGCTCAGTCGGTAGTTAAAATTATACCACGACAATGACCTCAAACATACGTCTAATTCTGTGACTGCAAGACACCGGAAAAATAAAAATATAGTTTCGTCGTAGCTTTCGATGAGTCATGACTTAAATTCACTTGAAAATTTATGGCAAGAATTAGAAGTTCGAATACATCGTTGGTCTCCGAAAAATTTCCAAGAATTAGAACATGCTGCCGCGATTGAAGAATAGGATAATATCCCAGCACTCACATACTCATATTACTTCAAAAAGTATAAAAACAGTTTCATGGAAGTTATCAAGATAAAAGTTCAGACTATTGACTATTATAACTGTTATCATGTTCCCCTGTTTTAGCTGTACGAATATTCTTGTCAATTCATTTACCATTATGTTCTTGTTAAATCTGTTAAATTACATCTGTCGTTCTGAAATCAGAGTTTTAAATTCCTTCTCATGTACTTAATAACATAAAAGTTGAAAATTATACGAAAATTAAATTCTAAAAAATAAAGTATTGAACATTGATCTGTGTATGATCAATTTTGTCACTAAATAATACATACAGTTCATGGCGACACTTTTACGTCCAATTTAAATTCTTTCATGGAATATTACTTCAATACTTTTCTATTTTAGTTTTGTTCTTCGTAAAATCTGTACCCAAAAATTATGATTTTTTATTCATCAAAAGTAACTGTAACATTGAACGATGTTATTAAACATTCATATCTTTGTCGTACGACACAAAAAAATGTATTGGCCTTGTAACGTAGGATGGTCTCGGAAACAAATTTTAGCTTCTAGTCAACTTTATTACAACATCAGTTCATAGGAGAGAAGAAGGAAGAACAGATGGTATCTCTCCAGATCCCATCAAGAGCTCAAAATTCTAATGAATGAAACAAAGGAATAAGATACAAAAAATAATTAGCATTTGACACATTCTTACATTTTTCAAATTTTGCATCCTCTAAGGCAGTGGTACCCAACCCCCTGATTGTAGACGTCTCTGTTCGTTGGTAGAAGTTTCTTTCCGGTTTTAGACGTCTCTTTTGTAGGTAGATGTCTCTGTTCATTGGTCGATATCTCTGTTCATTGACAGATATCACCCTTCGATGGTCGACGTCCCTGTTCTTTAGTAGATGTCCTCCTTCGTTCGTATGCGTCCTTGTTCGTTGGCAGATATCTCTAATCGTAAACTACACATTCTGAGTTTAGTACAATTTTGTGATAAATTCGGATTAGTTCAAGTAGATCAAGTTTGATTTTAATGGATTTGGTGTATAGAACACCACCTATGCTGAAGGCACAGTTAAATTATAGGTTTAGGGCTTTATTTCAAGAAAAAATTAGCATCTATCAGTCGAAACACCCGCTGATAATTTTCAGATCAAAGTATCCAATTATCATGATTTTTATTAAGCATCCACTAAAGTTTGCATGTTACACACATGAATTCCTGTACTAATAAAAGAAATCCCACTCATTATTAATATATTCCCCTTTTTTATGAAGACACACCGCGCAACGATTTTAAAATTGTTATGCTCATTGGTGGAACCTACTAATAATGAACACGTCTTTTAAAACAAATTGAAGAGACAACATGCCACTGTATGCATTGAGACCAGGAATATAAAATAAAATCTTGAATTTCTTCCCAATGATTACATAAATGGCGTCAAGGTTGTCCTCCCATTTACATTACATTACCCTCAGTGATAAGAGTTGATATTAAAACTTCTTGTTGCTGCGCCTTCAATTCATTCTACTGAAACAGGAGGAGTTTAACCTAGCAAACACAGTATATTTAGAAAAGTTTTCAAGTATTTCAAGATAATCTCTGAGTGTACGTCTCTAAAGAACGAAATTTGCGTAATATTAAGTTGAATATAACTGACATGTTCTAAGGCCTATTCGTCAAATTACTTACCCCATTATGAATGATTTATCTTCGACTCCGCCGAAATGTTCTCATTCGTACAAACTGATTAAAATATTGGGAGAAAATAATAGAAATAAATAATGCAGTAGTAACTCCTTTCCGTTTACATTTTCTATGGTGAGCTACCATAAAGGATAAACTACTGTATTTGTTTACGATTTCCTCGCTTGGAACACAAAACATACACTTATTTCTGTTGGCTACAGAAAATTGTTTTTCACCACCGGGATAAAATTATACACGACAATTCCCTGAAAAACAGCACGTAAAGCCACAAATACACTGATTTGGTTTCTCTGCATCATGAGAGGGTCTATTGACCTCTGTACGAATAGTACAATAGTATAATAGTTTATTCAGGTGTCCCGAGAAATAGAATCGTGGGACTGGATCGACGTACACAAATATGATCAGGAATTCGAGAGAACAACTTCATTCCATAGCAACTTTATTAGAAAACAAAGCCTGGGAAAGAAATAAATACAAAAGCAGTAGGGCTTTGAGCTTCGCACTTGTGTACGGACGGCTGTGTTATGTTAGTGCTCATGCACAAGTCCACGCGCTCAAGCCCTGTGTGTAAGAAGCATAGATTGATTTAACAGAATAAAATACTCTGTCTTCGAGAGCACGTCATTTTTGTGACAAATTATACAAGCATCTTTCATGTAAAACTTTTTACTCCTTGAAATGAGCGAACATCGTTCACGCGACTAAAAGAAATAAAAAGTTCAGAACACTTACTGGGAAATTGTTTAGTAATCTGTACAGTATGACTAAATCAACAGTAATCTCTAAAGCGACACGCACATTTTAGTTTCACAACATTTATATACATATAAATAGAGACGTCTCTCCAGTTCGCCTCCCTTCATAAGAATTGTTTCATAAAAACAGCTTCCCAATACAAAATAAAAAATACAATAATGACGACACCTAGCACATCTGAAATAAAACATACAACTCGTGCATATAATATATTTTAATAATATAATATCCTTTCCTCTTTGCATCGTGTTGACTACTTTCGAAGGTAATGTAAATACAGGCTCATAAATATACAGAACGCTAACCTCTGCGAGAATACATATTCATGCTTTTAAGATCTCAGCACTATATTCTGACACTGAGACAGTGATTAACTACACATACTTCACTACTTGTTATAAAATCACTCGCGCTTTGAAGTTTACTCAGATACAAAATATGGTTTCGTGTAGAAATTTCTTAATGATGGGACAAAGACAGTGACAAACTTTAGCTCACGTTAACTCTTCTTGCATTCCTCCAAGTTACACTGTACCTCAGCTTTGCGTGAAGCAATACAGAAATTGGGGCTAGTCCAATGGTTAGTTTAGGATTCAACTGAGTGATGAGTGAGGATCATTACACAGTTTCATCGATATGAAGACACAGCCCACATAGCACACAAAGTTACAATTGATTGGAGTTCATTAAAAGTATAGAATTTTTGAGACAATTTAACCACACCGTACTAAATTGGGTGGCAAAAAGTAAAATTTTTCAAAATTGAACGTTTCTGAGACTGCGTTTTTTACAAAATATTAGAGCGTCTCGGTTTTTCTTTACAATATACATAGACCACATTAGCATCGTGTTCAGCCACGTTATTTTCGTGATCTATTTGCGTCCTGCAGAGCAACTACTCTCTCGTACTACTATAAAGCGCAGGATGGTAATTTTTGACGTACAGATGACTAATATTGTGTGAACAAATTGATACATTAAAAACTGCAAATTGCCAAATGTAAAATATAGCGAAGCTGCTAACATACTTTACTTTGGGAAAAAGTGAGCTACAACAGGAGAGATGCTCTAGAGTCTAGAGCATCACTAGATGATGCTTTGGGTCATCTTCATGAGATGCTTCTTTAGCATCTTCAGTGGAGGAAGGCTGCTTTGAAAGTAAAGCTCGTCAAATAAAGATAAGATTCTACTATTCTATCTATTTGTAGATTAAAGGGTTTATGGTAGCGATCAAAATCATGTTTCGTAACATCTGTAGTAATGCAGAAACTGATTATTGTCACCGTGGCTCTTAAATCCTCGTCAAAGTGGTCATGGTGAAACTCTGTTACTCACTAATCGAAGGTTACGATTAAGCAAAAATTTAACACTTTCCAGTACACGCACCCACTCACAAATATGAATTAAGCAACTGTTAAGGAAGGCTTTAGAGGAGGAAGTGCACACTTTTGCATAGACCATGGCAGGAGTGAAAGCTAGACGGCGTCAATTGATCTCACTGAAGCTGCGGCGCTCGTGACTACAGTACATATATTAAGAGCCACGTGTTTTTTAAAAGCTAACTCGGTAACAACGAGCATAACCTAATTAGTTTACAATACTTAGAAGCGTTATATTGGTCTGCTTGCGAAAATAAGAGAAAACCAGTTCTAGTTTGATAATTAGAAACAAGACAAAACGAATAATAGACACGCGACAGTTTTAGACATCGAGTTGCATGAAATGTTACATTCACCTCACACGAAGACTAGCACGGACCCCAGCAAGTGGAAGGCAACTGAAGTACATCACCACTGCGAGAACGGTTTGGAGTGTCAGCCGACTCAGGGAGGAGTAAAGTAAGAGGCATAGCAGACAACAGCAAACGACCTCGTCATTGTTGCCTTATTGAGACATAATTGCATAAATTAGCGCTCTCCCAACACGTCCTTAACCTTGTCGAGTAAGAACAAGCTATAAGTGTTACGTGAAACAAGCGGTTTTCCGGAATAATAACACAATCATATCCCTCATCTTTAGTACAGTGAATAGATTCAATGAAAGATTAGAGTACAGCTAAGTAAAAAATAGAGATGAAATATTCTAGAAGGGACACAATCGAAAATACACGTAGATATGATGTATCAAGCGAAGGAAGTATACAAGTCTACAAATGATACTCGTGATCAAGGACTGACGGTGCGCTCTATAAAAAAATATGAAAATGAAGGATCAAAATCGCTCATAAGTGAGTGTATGAAAAAATTCACCCAGACATCGGAGAGCAGCACAAACATTTAGCCCGCTGACACACGTCTAACGAGGCTACGAATTTACTACTAGTATCACTAGTATAGAGAAATAGAATTAACTAAGCAAAGGTCCGTTTCGATTTAGAAAATTAATAGCACATATTTCGAGAACAACGGCATTGGAAAGAAGCGACAGCTGAGAGCAGGTTGTGGCAAACTTAAACAAACATGCCAAGAGAATGGGAGTATAGTCGATGTTTTCAGCAGATATGATGAAGGAAATCTATTCACAAATTCTAAGAAAGTGAAGAACCACTTTGCAAAATCTCTACGCAGTGAAGAGACCTCCACACGAGGCTGAGGCACACATGCAAAGTAAGCAACCACTCCATGGTGACACGGGTCATCACAGGGCCTCTCAGATTTCACTATTGGCCAGCCCTTGCAAAGGCGACCTTCATGTAGCCATCTTCGGTAACCTTCACGTAGCATGTCGCTAGCTACGTAAGGAAAAAGTAAAAAAACTCGACTCCTGCATTGTCACAATGAAACATTATTTTCGCAACCCAACCAAAGAATTAAAACATAGAGTACACGCTTTTAGACAAGATAAAATGCAAAAAACTTTCATTCAAGAGGCTATAATAATACAGTCAGTACTTTATTAGATGAACATGTGCTTCATTTTCATGTTCAAATGAAACAATGGATATAAAATTAAAAACTCGCTAACTTTATTCAAGTTTCATTTAAATGATAAAGACTATCAATAAAACTTCATCAGGTAAACTATAAATTTTGAACTGTCGCTATAAAAAAGTATGCAATTAGAGCTAAATTCTCCCTAAAATGGTTAATAGATAAAAATTTCCTAAACGACCCTTGTAACAAGAATTCATAAGAAAAGTAAACAACAAGGAAGTTATTTTTCACAAATGAACACCCATTTGAAGAAAGGTGGTTCATTCGTTTAGAAAACACTCAATCAACGATCAAAAATCTTAAAGAAAAATATTGCAATTGAAGAAAAACAATAAAGCATAATAAACTTTTGAAAAAACACTGCAGCATCAATCGTTTTCACACCTGCGAGGAAAGTTAGCCACATGACCCCCTTCAAGATTCATACTTGCCTCAAGACTACCACTTCCAAACTGTTGGCTGAACATAGTAATCTCAATCAGCACGTCGCTTATATCTGCTGGCAATAAGATTCTATAAAAAACGAGTTTTTTAGACCATAAGTGGAAAATAAATATCTAAAATTTATATAAAGTTTGCTCAAAATAAGGCCATTGATTGCACTCATGCACTGGAGGCAACAAAGAAATTATTTGCGACCAATGTGTGTATTTTTCAGCAGCACAGTCCTCTTCAATGGCTGAGACAGGTGCGTCACACGCCAATGACAACGAATGCAAAGTTTCAGCAGCGTAGTACTGCAAACTGGATAGTTCTGGGTGCTACGATATGCTCAAAAACCATTCATGAAAAATAAAATTGCAAGGGAAAACATTCTCCTAATCTACGCAGCACCATTGCAATACGAGGTACTACCTTACATAGAGCGGACTAAGCTATTTTAGTCATACACACACGTGTTAATGCATAGAATTTTGTTGGAGAATCCAGGCGAGCACATCAGAGGGAGGAGAAGAGGGAGCTACCTGACCAGGGACACAGGCTTGGATCTCCGAGGACCCAGCAGGCCTCTCACTTCTGTACACACCTGCGGAGAAGATAATAGAGTGTTAGTTTTAATCACACCAGGAGATCGAAACTAGTTGTATCCTGTGAATACAAAGATAAATGATACATCGTACATACAGAATGACAAGCAAGCTTACATCACAGAACATTTAGGGAAAACCAATTATTTTAGACTCTTTGAGTTTGACAGCATCTTTGCAGTCTTCAAAGCAAAATTTTCCAAAAACCTATTACGTCGAGCATATAAATGCATATCCTCAAGACGTTTGAAAAATAGTAACAAGAGAAAAATATCCAAGAAACAAGCAATCACAATATTAAAAATTTTCGATACAAGCAACAAATTCAAATTTCGTTCAGTAAGAACAAAAGAAAATCTGATCAGTGAAAAGGATTAAAAAAGAGCTAGAGTGAAATTATCCCAAAACGCCTAAACGTTAGGACATATTAAGCATAGAACAGACAAGATATAAGTCGAGGTTAAAATCATGTAGTTTGAACAAGAGAACATATAAACACGATGGCTACAATGATGTAATGGAGTCCCCACGAGCAGTGCTAGCGGTGCAGCCGCAGCCCGCAAAGCGAACGACCGCAAGCACAGTCCAGCGCCAGGTAACTGTTCAGCAGGCCGTGCCTCGCCAACGCCGCTTCCATTCCAATGTTGGCACGATTACGTGTGCTAAATTTAGCTCCAAAGCTAACGATCTAAAAAATCAATGTTAACACTAATTTTAGCTGTATGGTTGCTATCTCACAAAATTTTGTAAGCAACGTCCTGCCAAAATGGGTGCAAAATTAAACGCAGCGGGAAGCTTTTCTTAGCAACACCTCGGGTTATACGCTGCACACGTCGCACAAGTCGCCGCAGGGCGGCCACCGAAGGAGGACAAAGCGAAATACACGCGTCACTCAACCTTTGTATGCTCTGAGTAGGCAGTGGTGCGCACAGTGTGAAAAACTATCAGTGCCAATTCCTAGATTCAGGAACTGGAGTGTGTTCAATATAAGCCTTTTTTGTTTTCGTAGAGCACAATTGTAAAACAATGTTACAGGGTTATTACTTCTAAATGTAACAAACGTTGACTATTTAATGTTTTCCGGACATTTAGCTCAACACTTTCGTTTATGAAAATAAATACACGTGCCACAGAAGAGGTGTAATTTTCAACATAAAGCGTACATGGAATATTTCACATTATACGATGGCAGGATGATGCCTTCCCCCATGAGCAAGCCTAGCGTTTTCTTGTATTTCTTGACATTTTCTTGGAAACGTGTATGTTTGAGAAGGATACCTCACGACAGCCTCCTCACAAAATAGATGTTTTTTAAAAGTGTCGTATTACCCTTCTGAGAATTTGTTTCATTGTTTTTCAGTGTTAGGGCAACTGAACCCTCAAAACAAACAGCCTGAGCTTGGCTTGCCTCAAGCGCAAAAAATGCTGCCATCATAATAAAGGTTCCATCATTCGCCGTGTTTCAGTTAGATAACAAATTCACTAGATGCGTGAACTACTGAAATTATATGAACAGGATTGTATAGTCATTTTATACATAACTCGCAGCACATAAGGTTTGCAACGCATGTCAGCGTCAGTTCACAAATTATTCAAAAGGTGCTTCAGAATAGGTCCGCTATCATTGATTGAAAAGAACATCGATTCTAAAGCGTTGCTTTCAATGTAGAAGATGCCGAGAGGCCGCTGACCCCAAACTTAGCAAGTACTACGGGATAAAATACGCTTGTAGTCCCCACACCGGAGTGTCATCGTAATCCCACATCTGTATGTTGACAGCTGGCCCCAATTGTGCCGAACAGGTGCACGCCAGCCTTCGAGTACTATCACATGTTAATCGAATAACTATTTAGGGTTTAACGAAAAACCTTTCACGAAGTGCACCAATAATGAAAGTTAATGTCCAAAAGAAATTAAGAATGGAGAAAAAATTAAACATTAAAAAGAGCTAATGACTAGGCTAACTAGATGGCAAAGTCTGCAAAAACCTACAGCAACCAGCGTGTAGTATTATTCGGCGAATAAGCAACCATACTTCAGAGGCAGCCTAAGCCGCTACAGTCTACTGATGAGGACAGAAGATATGAATATGGTCCTCTGCATTTCACTAAAAACTGACCAAATCTATCTAAGCACTAGTATACACCGTCGGACAATCTCTTCCAGCACAATGCTTGACCACGCTGTATTCGAATAGAAGAAATAAGAGACTAACTTCTTCTAACACCTACCATGGTTCTCCATGGTTCTTGCACAAATAAAACTTAAGAGCGAGAGAAGCAGATACTAGAAGTGGGAGAGAGCGTGCGCCTATCATGCCGGCCACGCATCGCACGTATCAGCAATGACGGCTGTCGGACACCGGCAGCCTCGGCCAGCGAAGTGCAGGGAAAGTTCACAGTTTGCTACAAATGGCAGGGAGTCACCTCATAAACCCAACAAATAGCTTGCAAAAAGAAAGCTTAACGAAGAAAGCCTCACGTTGAGGAAACGAACGGAACTAAAATTTTGTTGAATGGCTGAGAACAAAGTCCTTACGAAAATATAATGCGATGGTTTCACGAGGAGCAGTAAACGCGTTGAGTACAAGACTGTTAGCCGCATGATGAGTAATTTCCAATTTTTCAAAGGCGAGGTGCATCAGTTTCCAGAAGCACATCTGTAAATATCACTACTCAGCAAACAAATACATACAGAGAGAAGTCTTGAAGAATACTAAAACAGTCACAGGCCAAATTATACAGGTTAGAGGAAGCCAGAACGATACATCGCAACCCTTTAAAAAGGCGAAGAAAACCACGGAACTTTAAGAATTAAAGCAAACAAAAACTGCGACACCAAAAGCAAAGGCTTCTGATTGGATTTTACTCGTATACATCAACGGCAAATGAGAGGGGAGAGAGGTTCTAAAGGTACATCGACAGAGGTGCGACAATGAAAAAATGACAAATATAGAACCCACATGCGAACAAGCGAAGGGAAAATAAAAAAGAGAAAATAATCAAGTTAAACAAATAGATTTTGTTGCATTCTATTAGACGATGAAGAAATTGCAGTGCTTAAGAATGCTAAAATCTATTAGTGACTAGCACCAAATACTAATGAGAAAAATTTAGTGTACGAAAATTAAGTGAATAAGAAACACGAAGAACAATGAACATAAATGCAACAATGCGCGAGAAAGCAACCAACAAAAAATATGTGAATCATTAACGAAAATACATAAGATGCCTCTCAGTCCTACCCCTACGCTGGAAGTATTGTTTCTGCTCATACTGCGAACACATTCAAAAATTGTCTCGAAAAATATTGGACAAGGTCCGCTACCAGCGAAATATTGGATAAGGTACCCCCACGTTCTATAAAGTACTGATTTCATATTTTTTCTTAACTCTTGGGACCTATGTATCATTGTGGTGTGTGTACGAGACCGAAACGTTTGTGCATGATTGAAGTGCATGTCTTTACTCTAGACGGCATGAAACTTGGGCAGCAACACACAAATGAATCAAAAGGCTCGTTCCTGTTGCCAGATTCTATTTTAATATGAAACGCGAAATAACGGAAGGACGATATCATGACAGCAACAAGCAATGACGTGTATAACAACGAATGCAGTCTGAAATAAGGATGCACGCAAATGCAAGAACACAACAGTGAATGCAGCTGTTGATAACCACGGCCTCGTAGCAGTAGCATCATCAGCTGCTGTTGAGGGCGTTGGAGCTCCTGCCTGCTCAAGATCATGATGAACGATCCATCAGAGTGCAGGCCACTACGGCGTTCGTGGTGATGAATTAACTGGTTGGAGTGGAAGTTGCTACGCGAGAACTATTTAATTTCATTATTTGGCAGCGATAGCAGAGACCCAGTATGAAGAGCAACGGGTATACATGTAGTATACGATAGTGTGTTAGTCGTATACAAATATTGAATGAATTATTGTAATTACAACGCAAAAAAATACAATGCATTCTAAACATAAAAAGCACCACAATTGAAAATCAGGCAGGCGTAATTTTCGACTGTTAATTCGCGGATGGACAAATTAAATTGCAACCTTACATAAACTGTATATAGCAGAAATCCGCCAAGCTGCCTATACATTCCTGTCAGTTGAATGCAGAAAATTTGAGCATACATCTGTTAGAATTACAGAACACCGTTCTGTTGATTCTACCACAGTGACACAGGTGGCTGACAACACACACTTTTAGGCGGATTTTACAGAGATAATGTAAGCAGGAAGAGCAAATTATGTAGCAGATTGGCCTATGAAAGAAAATATTCTTTTCACCATCGTCGTAAACGCTGAACAGCTGACGCGAAGCAAGAAGCCCGTCAACGTCTTTCTGAACCAGCTTATTTCCCTGAGAATGCTTTATGGGACTGTTGCACAGCCTTGCACATCACTAAAATTTACACCTTGACAAGTACGTAACTGAATTCAGCCCATGAGCTAAACCTTAAGGACAATCACTAACAAGCGCATGCTTAATTGTTTCTAAGACCAGTATTATTTGCAGATGTTATGGACCCAATATTAGTTTCAAGTAATGTAACAACCACGAACATAAGACTCATCTACAGGTTGTCTCAAAAAAATGTACTCACCCTTTAACAGTTGCTAACATGCTGTCTTCTTTGTGTTGCAGGTGTGAGGTTCGAACCTTTGCGAACATGATTAAATGTGATTACAGAATCATGTTCGCAAAGGTTCGAACCTCACACCTGCAACACAAAGAAGACAGCATGTTAGCAACGGTTAAAGGGTGAGTACATTTTTTTGAGACACCCTGTATATGTACGACAGACCCAAAGTTAAAATTCTATACAAATAATTATGAAATAACCTCAGAATCGAAATTGAAATTAAAATACCCAAAAAAGAAATTTGCAAAATAACTATGCAAATATACATATTCATGAAATTTAAATTATACTGGCATGCATCAAATTTATTTAATACTGTATACTTACTACTTATAATAATTTTTGTGATTATAAATAGGTAAATTCAACAGGTTTGTTCAATAAGCTGAGCTGCATAGGAATATTTAATTCAGAAAATGCAACATGAACGCAAAGTTTAAGTGTACAATACCAGTATTCACGGTAGCGAGTTCTTAAATCAATCTATGAGGAGAAAAGAACATACGAAAAATAAAGACGATGCATGAATTAAGGACAACATCGTTCTAAAATCGAACTCATAATTGGCACGGCGAACAAGTTCTGTTAATTCTCTAGTGGTTAAGTGGATGTACCTCTGCACAAGGCTAATTTCTACAGGTATATGTGATAGCGCAGATAATACTTGACTACCTCGTACGAGTTAAGGAAGGAAGAGAACTATAGGAAACACGATTATCTTCAACTACAGAAATAATACACTCATTACAAGCAGGAGAGCACACTTTGCGGCTGAATCTGCAATTGGTCGCTAGGACCGCTTATGAAGAGCATGAGGTCTCTGGTACGATTCATCTACGAAATTCTGGCCCCACCCTTCAATAGTAGCTCGTATAACAAAACATGTTACCAGCAATTACACCGTCGAGTTGATACTCTCAAGTATGGGTCGCACCGTGCGAGAAAGACAACGTTTCAAGGGTACTGGTACCCCAGCTGTGCCTGGGCCATCATCCTTGACACTTAAGCACTACAGGCGAACTCTCCTCGTCCGCTACACACCTGACCGATGATGACGTAAGGCATCCCTAGCGTCCGTAACTCTCTCCTAATTGTCATGTGTAGCCAGGTATTACAGTACGTACATACATGCAGTCGAAGATCACAATATAAGCTCCACATAACCTTGAATTTTATCTTCACTAATTATAACTAGAAAGAGTATAAAATGAACAGCATAAAGAGCGAATCTTCGAAAAACATCCAAGGCCAAGTTTTTTTTGAGGGATTTTGTTCCAACATTAGCGTGGTAAAGCCGGCACATAGAAAAATAAACCATCCAAGCTAGCCGCAATAACAGCGGTGTAGCTAAGAGATTTACACAAAAAGCAAATACAGAATTGAGGGATCCAAACTTTTACGTAAGCGTATTGTCGCAAACAACAGAAACTTGATCCGTGTTTTGCTTCTTTCCGCTCAGTGTTCAGGAAGCTGTGTAGGCCGAGTGCCCATATGTGACATACCTCGGTGAACTTTACAGAAGTGGTGAAAAAAAATCTATTTGAAGAATTGTCTTCAACTTCTCTAGAAAGAAACTAAAGCACCCCAACGTGAGTACTATGATTTAACTAAAGTTGATGAAGTGAGAGCGATAGATATAAAATATTCGAGGCAATATTCTCTAATGAATTGTCTGTCAGCCGTATGGTCTCTGACAGGCGTCTAAAAAGAGTAAACTTTAGATCAATATGAAGCATTTGAGTTACGGATAAGTACTAATGGAATTTTCTCGATAAAAATCAGTGCTTGACTTAGAATTTGAGATATTCAATATACCTACAACAGTGTTCAAGATAGTCTCATTCTATATGTCAATTCAAACAAATGAATTTAAGAGAATCTCTATGTATTGCCGGGCTTAAATTTCATTTTTTACACTGAGATACTTATTTAAAAATAAAATAATTAGCACATCGATAAGTATGCTCAAATATTACATGAATTTGCGTTCTGATAGCAAAACCTAATCAAAGTTTTTATCATCGGTGTAGAGCTTACAATGACCAGTTACTTAGAGTAATAGTTTACGTTATGCCTGTGCATACTGTAGATTAAACCTGATTAAGATACATCAACAATTGCCTTTGGAATAAATTTAATAAATTGTAAATAAATTTTATGGACACCCTGTATATATTATTATATCAGTTTTTCATGGAAACTATTTGCAATTACAGTACATACCCAAAATATCGTTCATCCGCTTTATATTATCTGCATATAATTTTATTTTTATTTCAATTAACTCCTGAGTTTCCTTATTCAATGAAATATACATTTAAACTTCATGGTAAACATGCTTCCAAACTGTACACTAACAAAAATAACTAAAACATAACTTGTCTTTTACTCATTCCAGACTCTACAGATACGTCAGTCAGTGCACATGAATTGTTTTAGTTAACACTTTTCTTCCAACATGATAGTTCTTTAATTCTAAGTAAAGATTTTCAATTATATTTCTACCTCTCGAGTTTAAGATTGAAATTGAATATACTATTAAAATAAGTTCGATTTACTAGCGACCCTAGGTTTTAGTTTAAACTTGTATTTTATATATCTAGATTGAAGTTCACTCAAAGTTTCTTTCCTAATCCAGCTCAGCAAGACAATAGTACCATTAACCTGATGTACACGATACAGGCAAAAAATCACGTACAGCATCGTGAGTCAGCGGTTGATGCTTCCCGTAGGCCGTCAACATAGAACGTGCAATTAGTAAAAGTCAAATTACAGCCCGAACTCCAAAACACGCAATACTCAGCAGCGGAAGTAACACGGAGGAATTGCTGAGGGGAGTCCCAGATATATTTCTGGAACTGGCCTTCAAAAATCTTGAAAACAAGTGCGCACTTCACAGCCCCTTCACTCGCACGTGAAGAGGAGAAAAAACATTCTGTAAAAGTAAATGAGCCACTGAATTAACAATGCTCATTTTATTTTACTCTTAAGCTTAGGCGTATTCGCTAGTGTTCAAGTTTGTTCTTCAGTTCACTTACAACAGATTGATCGAGCAATTGGTTAACGAAGGGAGTCGAGTGTGCGAACAATCACCGTGCAAAACAAGGCTTCTCAGGCTGCTATTTTCTTCGCAATGAAAGTCGAGCAACGCAAACAAGTGATGCTTCACACACACAGAAGCGATCCAGTGCAATGATTACAGAGCGAGGTCATCAAATGAGAGTGCAAGTCAGCTGTATACGTTACTCATTCTTGATTGATAGACTACGGAGACAAAAGGCCCATGCAGTTCAATTAGGAGAGTAAATTCAATTTTTAAATTCATCTTAACGGGCAAATTAATGGTTCAATGTAATGGATTAGGTCAGTTACAGGTTCAATTTTCAGTGCAGGTCAATATTGAAACAAATTACCCACATGCTTAGTAAAAACAAATAGTAAACATGGCGGACAGTTTTCACTCAATTAAGCCACTACTTCCTGAAACACATACCGGTATGTGCGCGTCCAAATAGAGCAGAAAATATAGCGACAATTTGAAGAGGTACTGAACGCACGTATAATAATAATAATAATATCCTCTTACTGCGGTGCTCCCACAAGTAACAGGTCGTTTCCTCAACCTTTAGACTCGAAACCTGGCCCCACACAAAGGTTAGGTAATGGATGTTCCCGTTACTTCGAATGATTATTGGGTGCCAGCACACAGCAACACATAGAAATCAGAATTCACTTACGTGAAGACGGAATATTGTCATAAAACTTTCTACCTAACAATGAAAACGTTTGCAACAAAACGCCAGTACAGATTTATGTATGTATGCCATCAGGAAAGTCTCACATTTGCGAGTTACTAATGATAATTATCAGATCCTGCCATAAGTAATGTCCGACTTTAAAGACAACAATGAACAGGTGCATGATTTGAACCGAACGTCCTCGTCAATTTTTCAAATATTACTGCAGGACGTTCTTCAAGTGATCCCACGAGAAGCTTGTCACCAAACTCAATTGGGCATCTTGTTCGGTCTTCATCTTTAATGCAGAAATCATCATTTTTCAACCTTATAAACCATCTTCAAGTTCTTTCATACAGGTACTCTCCTCCAAAGGCTGCGTGCATATTTCGATCGCTTCAGTTGCAGAGGTTCTTCCTTTTTAAACTTATAAACCATGAAGCACCTCAAATGCTCCTTAATTGCTCCAATGCATTCAATTATTCTCAACGTCGGCGCCATAGGACATTCAAAAACACTCAACTTTGGAAACAATTAAAATCGATTATTACTTATGGGGTGACCTGATATATACATACTCTATATTGGGTACATCAATCATTATAACGGACACAGACCACGGCTCTCATTTCATAAAGCAAAGAAACTCGATGAGTTACTGGATACGCTCCCACAAAAAAATGTTTTAACATAGTGTATAAATTTTTCAGAGCGTAAATATTTCGGAGCGTAAGTTTTACAGAGTTAATATTCCATCTAAATAACTAGTGTAAATGATTGTTTTGATAACTTTTTCCATACAATTTGCGATTTACTTACTCCACAAGTAATGTACCTTATTTTGTCAGAGTATGTTCTGGATTCTTATTTGGATACAAATAATTGTGAGACCGTGACAATTATTAAAAAGAATATTTACGTGATGTACTGCACTTTTTGAAATTGTCTTTTCTAGCGTTTCAAGCCTCTAATCTCAGTGAATCGATTATATCTTTGAGCCATACCAATAATCTATCCGGTCTGACAAGATTTACCATGAACCAACATTACAAAAGTTCTCTTCTTGGCCTACGTATCGTCTTCACACACTAACATCATATTTTTCTACGTGATTTTTATTATTATTATTAAGTAGTATTATTAGGTACTATATTATTACTCGTATTATTAAGATTTCCTATGCTATCTACATCTTGTCTTGGTATACTAACATTGTGAAGTAAACTTAAGTAATCCACTTATCGTTTAACACACTAACATTAAGAAGTTTTCCTATGCGACCTACTTATCACTCAGAGGTGAGCATGAACAGTCAATATTCACCCCAAAGAAAAACACAAAACGATGGCACCGACAAGGTCAAGACCCCCTGCGCCAGATGTGCTCTAAACGAGCGTAGGCCGCCAACTGCTACAAAATTTAGCCATTGAAGGCGTGCAAACAGCAGGGCCGCCGGTGAGAGCTGTGGGGTGTATTTTCTTTTGTGCTATATCCCCACAGGTTTCAGAAATGCATTGGTATCTCATTGCTAGTTCATAAAACAATGCGTTTTGTACAAAAAGGACTTTTGGTTAGGGTATTGTCGAAGTTGTCTACATATGACGTCAGCCATCATCGATTGAATGGGGTATTCTTGCTTAGGGTATTATCGAAGTTATGGGGTATTATCGAAGTTATCGTCATCTGAAGTCAGCCATCACCGTCTTCGTACCTCAATGTCAGTAAATACAATAGCAAATTTTGACCTAAAATATTCTTGGTTAGGGTATTATCGAAGTTTTCAACAACTGACATCAGCCATCGCCGCTCCCAGCACCTTTGCATCAGCAGCAGCAGCAGCAGCAGAGCACATGAAGCCACGCTCAGGTACTTCTCTGTTGCTTCGGTCGCGAAGTGTCGATTAGCGGTCTGCGGTGAATGCAAAGGGCTGTCTGCCTGCAACTGGAAGTTCTGAGAATAGTGCACGCGCTGTACGTAGACCAGCAATGTATGCGATATGGCCATGCAAAACTTACGATGAGCACAGCAAGTTCACTACAAATATGGTACATGAACACAATTAAAATAGGAAATATCTAGTTTTTTCACTAGTTATTTGATCAATCGCCCCCAAACCCATTGATTATATAATTCGGTCTGTAGGTGGTCGAACATACTCGGTCCGAAAGCTGGACATAGACTAATAAAAATCACCTTGCTACGAAAAAATGTAGAAAAAATGTATTATAGAGAGGAAATGACTATGCGAGTACGAGTTCGCCGAAAAATTTAATCGGTTACCGATACAAAAATCGGAAGAGGGAAATGAATACAAGGTGTACATATCTAAGTCAAAACTCAACAAATCGAAGTCGGTCAAAGCCAGCGCTGTTAAGTCCGCCACTAATATTTTGGGGAAACTGTAAAGAACACTACATCCCTTAAGGACGCTAACTAATGCAAACATCGTGACTCCTTGAGTGAGGCTCAGACATCCTACATATCTTTAAGAGATTGCCAAGTCCCCAAGATACGTTGAAGGGCAATCCCCTTTCAACCACAACCGCTATGCAATCAGCTGAACTCAGTTAAAAATTAAGGCAGCTGTGAGAGCACTGAGAATGTTTGATTACACATCAAATTTTTACCCACAAACAGACATCTTTACAAATGAGCTTTAAAATCTTTACTGTCAAAAAAGTTTCCTTGCTGCATAACTGTGGTTGTAGTTGCTAGAAAAAATACTGCAATCTATTACGACGTTATAAAAGTATTACAGAGGTAGAATAGAATAGAATATGGCGACAGGAACAAGCCGTTTGTTTCATTATTGGGTTGCTACAAAAATCTTATGCCGTATGCTACCAAAGTTACATATGCTGTGTTAACGTAGAGGTAATATAGAGGTACTAAACTAATTCTTTAAACTGAGAATAACGTAGCAGTCACATCACAAAGGATCTAAGGGCAACTACTTTCTTAGAGTGAAGTTCAATATCACATGAATGAGGCACGTGCACAAGACACTACAGACAAAAGGAGTGTGCAATGCGACAAAACTCACTTGCTTAGAGTTATATTTATAAGGGTTATTGATAGTGCATACCGGGGTGAACGAGCATAGCGTTCTACTAAATTCATTCGGAACAACCGTGTTAGCTAGGGATTTTTGAAAGAAACTGGACTGATATATTAAATTTGACGTTAGACAGTAGTGCAGCAGGTAATAATTACAAAAAATATGACACATAGATCTATTTCTTACGCATTATGGAGATACAGTGGTACTTCTGTACTGAGAATGTGTTCGATAAATTTGAAATTCCCCTCTTCCTTTCCATATCCAAGATTGAGGTGCTTGATAAGCCCTTTGCAAGTTTAACTCGTAATTTATAAGTACGACGAGTCACTGAGACAACAAAACATAATAGTCGTCACGTGAGATGGTCCGACGGAAGCTAATGGCCACAGTTGATCAGTTACACAGCACATAGATAACACGAGTCACACGCCAGCGCAGCGACCTCACCACCATCTAAAAACTGGCTCTTTCTTCTCTCAACTCCAGATAGCACACATGGTGAAGTACCGCCTATTTTGGACTCATGAGGGACACGTCAGGCTTACCTCTTCAGAGCAGTATACCTGCCAAGTTTATCATC
>VCRD01002739.1:59099-75598 GCA_006783055.1 Trinorchestia longiramus
CGCCGGTGAGAGCTGTGGGGTGTATTTTCTTTTGTGCTATATCCCCACAGGTTTCAGAAATGCATTCGTATCTCATTGCTAGTTCATAAAATAATGTGTTTTGTACAAAAAGGACTTTTGGTTAGGGTATTGTCGAAGTTGTCTACATATGACGTCAGCCATATCGACTTAATACATCAATGCTTGTAGGTACAATTACACGTTTTGACATAAAAACATTCTTGCTTAGGGTATTATCGAAGTTATCATCATCTGAAGTCAGCCATCACCGTCTTCGTACCTCAATGTCAGTAAATACAATAGCAAATTTTGACCTAAAATATTCTTGGTTAGGGTATTATCGAAGTTTTCAACAACTGACATCAGCCATCGCCGCTCCCAGCACCTTTGCATCAGCAGCAGCAGCAGCAGCAGCAGCAGCAGAGCACATGAAGCCACGCTCAGGTACTTCTCTGTTGCTTCGGTCGCGAAGTGTCGATTAGCGGTCTGCGGTGAATGCAAAGGGCTGTCTGCCTGCAACTGGAAATTCTGAGAATAGTGCACGCGTTGTACGTAGACCAGCAATGTATGCGATATGGCCATGCAAAACTTACGATGAGCACAGCAAGTTCACTACAAATATGATACATGAAGACAATTAAAATAGGAAATATCTAGTTTTTTCACTAGTTATTTGATCAATCGCCCCCAAACCCACCGATTATATAATTCGGTCTGTAGGTGGTCGAACATACTCGGTCCGAAAGCTGGACATAGACTAATAAAAATCACCTTGCTACGAAAAAATGTAGAAAAAATGTATTATAGAAAGGAAATGACTATGCGAGTACGAGTTTGTCGAAAAATTTAATCGGTTATCGTTACAAAAATCGGAAGAGGGAAATGAATACAAAGTGTACATATCTAAGTCAAAACTCAACAAATCGATGTCGGTCAAAGCCAGCGCTGTTAAGTCCGCTACTAATATTTTGGGGAAACTGTAAGGAACACTACATCCCTTAAGGACGCTAACTAATGCAAACATCGTGACTCCTTGAGTGAGGCTCAGATATCCTACATATCTTCAAGAGATTGCCAAGTCCCCAAGATACGTTGAAGGGTAATCCCCTTTCAACCACAACCGCTATGCAATCACCTGAACTCAGTTAAAAATTAAGGCAGCTGTGAGAGCACTGAGAATGTTTGATTACACAACAAATTTTTACCCACAAACTGGCATCTTTACAAATGAACTTTAAAATCTTTACTGTCAAGAAAGTTTCCTTGCTGCATAACTGTGGTTGCAGTTGCTAGAAAAAATACTGCAATCTATTACAACGTTATAAAAGTAATACAGAGGTAGAATAGAATATGGCAACAGGAACAAGCTGTTTGTTTCATTATTGGGTTGCTGTCAAAGTCTTATGCCGTATGCTACCAAAGTCGCATATGCTGTGTTAACGTAGAGGTAATATAGAGGTACTAAACTAATTCTTTGAACTGAGAATAACGAAGCAGTCACATCACAAAGAATCTAAGGGCAACTACTTTCTTAGAGTGAAGTTCAATATCATGTGAATGAGGCACGTGCACAAGACACCACAAACAACAGGAGTGTGCAATGCGACAAAACTCACTTGCTTAGAGTTTTATTTATAAGGGTTATTGATAGTGCATACCGGGGTGAACGAGCATAGCGTTCTACTAAATTCATTCGGAACAACCGTGTTAGCTAGGGATTTTTGAAAGAAACTGGACTGATATATTAAATTTGACATTAGACAGTAGTGCAGCAGGTAATAATTACAAAAAATATGACTCACATAGATTTATTTCTTACGCATTATGGAGATACAATGGTACTTCTGTACTGAGAATGTGTTCGATAAATTTGAAATTCCCCTCTTCCTTTCCATGTCCAAGATTGAGGTGCTTGATAAGCCCTTTGCAAGTTTAACACATAATTAATAAATACGACGAGTCACTGAGACAACAAAACATAATAGTCGTCACGTGAGATGGTCCGACGGGAGCTAATGGCCACAGTTGATCAGTTACACAGCTCATAGATAACACGAATCACACGCCAGCGCAGCGACCTCACCACCATCTAAAAACTGGCTCTTTCTTCTCTCAACTCCAGATAGCACACATGGTGAAGTACCGCCTATTTTGGACTCATGAGGGACACGTCAGGCTTACCTCTTCAGAGCAGTATACCTGCCGAGTTTATCATCGTCTGAGTACCCTTGATATAAAACTGTTAAGAGTTGCCAGAGAGTGTGATTTAACAATCAGTTTCAGAGACCTCATTCTTTTTCTCACCTCTTCTTCCCCTCAAAGAAGAGGCCGCTGCGTCACTCCAGCGACCTCCAGTACGAGTGCGTGGGTGCTGTCCTATTTTCCCCCGTCTGTTCATCACTACGAGGTTACTTTCATAATGTGAAGCATCATCAATCAGGCGGGTGTCATCATTAATTCAACATGAACTGACAGGTTTGCAAAGGAAATATTATGATAACTTACGACATCCTTCAATATTATTAGGAAAAATTAGGTGCCACTAATACTTGTGAAAATGAAGCTATATAAATACCACAGATAGCTGGTCTTCTTTCGAAATATGCAGACATGGACAAGGATGTATGAATATCTTGATGTATGACCATAGTACCCTCATCTCACTTGCTTAGAGTTTTATTTATAAGGGTTATTGATAGTGCACAAATTTTGCAGAAATGGTGAAAGAACAGACGTCTACTTTTGAAAACAGATTAATAATCTTCAAACGATTTTTAAGTCTTTCATAATAATTACACAATTCAGTTAGCCTATTTTGAATTAGAAAAATTATCAGGTCATAAATTATATTACCTTCTAATGTGATACAAAAGACTTGGGGCGATAGAACAAAAGATGTCACTGACAAGTGTGATGAAATAAAAACGAGTTGTCCTACACCGCAGTTCGTAACTAGGTAATCTTATCAGCTGTACTCAAAAGTTCACTTTCAAAGATGGGATTGCACAACTGAAATCTTAACACAGCTATCAGAAGGGAGTATTGGAGAAAAGAGATCATGTTGCGCTGCAGCGACGGCGCCGACGGTCGCGAATTTTATGGTCGATAATATCATGAAGTTGATGAGCTTGAAGTTGCGAGACGTAGCAAGCTCAATGGAGGCGTGCACAGAATGTACTAGGAGCATTACAGTCACAAAGTGAACCAAGTTAAGATAAGAAGACATACAAGGACGGCAAGAATTGGACTGAGGAGCGCGTATAAATTTATTGTGTGGCATGCAGCCTTATGATTAGTGATCTGAAAATGGCTGCGTATGGAGCTCAATACCAACAAATTTGTTTCGATGAAATCTCAAAGAGAAAATGCCCATAACTTTCACCGTAACATTGCATAATGTTCAATTTACTTCAGGGTGTCGTTTGGAAAGGTCATGAAATGAGAGAGCGATTGAAAGGTCCACTGCTAATTTACGAATAACTTCAGTTTTCGCAGTTCTTTCTCAAAACGACTTCAGCACGAAAGTGAAGCTAAAGATAATTAATATAAAACTGAATACTAAAATGAAAAGAAACAGTGTCAATGGTTAAGGGGGTATAGATATACGAGAGATGATAAACTACTTAATACCCCAGCCCTGAACATCCATCAACAGAGCAAGTGAGAAATAAGAATAGAACAGTCGATTAGTGTAGTCTGAATGCGAATCAAAGCTCCTTATCTTAATTTAAATCAGCAAATGGAATGAGAAGTATCCTCAAAAATAGGTCAGAGGCAATCAATGACTACGTACACAAGCCTGCAACGATCATGGGAGCACCACGCGCGCCACAGCTCGTAACCGTACCGTACCAGTGGACGCACACGGTCAAGGCTGAGAGTCTGTCTACTATAATAGCCAAACATCGCCACCTAATTTCTCATTAGTCGGAACCATATGTAGAGTAGCTCCTACTGATTGAACTAAAAACGCTCTTGAACGGTAAATAATATTTGTTAGTGTGGGTGACTCTCACTGGACTCTCAGTAGTCCTGCCATCATTGGATCATACATAGGTCACTTTGACCTCGCGCAATTCAGCCATCACTCCCATCGTTCCCGTACCGCCAAGCCCTGATTATGTGACTACAGCAAAGCGTTTGAAGAGTAGCTCAGGTAAATAGCATTATGTACTTTGGAAGTCAGTAGTTAGAGGTAAAAATGTTCAGTGCGCGTCAAAACACAAAATCTCACAAGCCAATTGTCATAACAGACAAAGGGATGAAAGACGTCAGAATAACTCATTTAGAAAGCTGTCACTGACAAGTAAAACAACACATGAGAACATTCCATCATGATACAGCTGAGCTGATAAATGCGAGTACTGAACATGAGGCACAAGAGTATGATCATTCGGAACAATAAACCTGACTGAACTAATTTTTTCCACAGCTGAAGCGATGTTCTTTCTTCTTAAGGCACTGAAAATATTTAGGGGTAATTTAAAAGGTAAGAATTACTGTCAAAATACACAGTCTGGCTAATATATGAAAACATTTGAAAGTGCTTGTAGTTTATTTCGTTTTTTAGCAATCCAAGAACAGCTACCGTAATTCTCTATCTGAATTGATAATAATTAACGAATAGAGTGAACTGAAAGAATTGCATTCTCTTAGATATAATCATAGGGAAAAACTATGTTCAAAACCCTGAGGCTAATCTAAATTCCGAGTAACACATTTTCTTCATTCTACGAAAATTAATTGAAAGGGAGACAAATTTCAATTAGAAATATTGTGTACCGCGATGTTAATAGGAGCGAAAAGCCATCTGACATGGAAGTGAATCTAAAAACACAAGATGGCACTCGACGTTTTAAATAGTGATAAATAATTATTTTTTCGTTACATTAGAGGTGGAAATAATCAAAACCAATCCAATTGAAACACATTTTACAAGACAGTAAAACGTCTTTTACAAGACAGTAAAACGTCTTTTACAAGACAGTAAAACGTCTTTTACAAGACAGTAAAACGTCTTTTACAAGACAGTAAAACGTCTTTTACAAGACATTTACCTCGTATAAAAATACACAACAATAAAAATTTATAAAAAAAACTACCCCCCTCACTCACCCTGATTTCTCCACAACATGACTAGAAAAAACAGCTTTATCAAAATTACGAAATTAATACCACAGGCACTGTAAGGAACGATGCTTATTAGAGTAAAAAATAAATGAAAGTCTTAGGCGTCAGCTGATACTGCTAGGCAGAAAGGTGTTGCAAAATTTCTGTTCCAAATGAACGCTTCCAGAAAAATCAGTGAAAGACAACAGAATGAAATAGAAATGTCACGGGGGCGGTGCACGGGATCAGGCGCTGCAGTATTCCTTTAGGTTCTCACTGCCGACGAAAAATCATTTGAAATCGTAACAAAAAAAATTCTGAGCAAAAGAACAGAAAATACTTTATTAAATCGGAGAATCAGCAGCGGAGAACACAATGAAAGTATTATCAACGCCAACAATGTTCAATAATAAGATTATATACTGGAGAAACTTTCCAAAAATGCAACAGGGTAAAATCTCATTTAAAATTAATCCGTTTTTGTAATGATTTTAAATCGCCCAAAGTATAATTCGCAAGCACGAGCGTTTCCTCACGGCAGACCAAAGAAAAGCAGTCGCAAAAAAGTCAATGCAGGTCAGAACACAGAAACTTGAGTAACACAAACTCTAAATTTTGAGGCTGTACCTTGGAATCCCACCAACACTTCATACTCAAGGGCGCCACGATAATAACATTGGGGATGGATGTGCGTCAAGAAAAAGTCTCTAAAATTTTATATGAATTAACTGATGAATCAATTGGAGCTCAACAGTTGGAATGAAATTTGGGATCTTTAGAAATTGAAGAATATGTCTAAGTTAACGATTTTTAAGAACCGAAAAAGCTTCATAATTTGATTAATTAATTAATTTAAGTCCTTTATTTTAATTTTCCATGCAGCAAACACCTCAAGTTGCCTGTTGAAATTATGCAAAAGACACAATGAGCGTATCTGAGTTTTTACAGCAGAGGGGATCTGAAAACTTCATGCATCTTATGACATTTACGCGCTCGTCGCTAGTCATCTTACAAATTTAGCCTTTCAAAAGACATGGGAAAACAAAATTGCAGGTCCCGTCTTTACGAACAGAGGTGAGTAAAAAAGACCGAACTGCAGTCGTGATGGGTCAGAGGAGGGAGCAGGAGCGGTCATGGCGTATATTCATCGCAGTAAAAAACGAACTAACGCGACCAAAAGACGGTGGACGAGGCAGAAAAACGACGGCTATGTACGCGCGTATTGAGTTGAGGTGGTCACACAGGCGAACATCTTACGCTTGCAACAATACTTCTTGTTTTGTTCAGACTTACACAGGTGGACGAATATTATTAATGTATGGCTGATCAGTACACAGGTTAAATTTCTAAGCTCAAGGATGATAGAAAAAGTGTAAACTGAAATTCTGAATAACCTCTAAATTCAATTACATACGTCTCTTTGAAAGCTGAATTACATTTATTTTACCTAACATCTCGAATTTTCAACCTTTAATCAGTGTAAGCATGAAGAGCATCGACGTTTTAATATACGCAAAGCACAAACAAACTGAGTTCTAATGCTGATAACAACAAAAATCTACAAAGAACATAAGCGACGGAAAAGCTAATTTTTAATTAAACTCTTTTCAGTAGGAGCTCAAAAGGAAGTTCTGTCATAAAACGTGAGGTTGTAGTTTCCGTAGAGACGAGAGAAAACCAAGCGTCCTTGACACTGATCGAATTTTGAAACGTGATTTCTGACGAAAAAACTTCATGAACTCCACAGCAACTCAAACACAAATGTCAAAAGCCTAAGAATTTTGTTCTTTACGTGACTGGTTCTCTACTCTTTAGATCGAACTTACGCAACACAGATCTCAAGAGATTTCAAGTATTTTTGAGACTTAGTTTTACTTAACAGAGTTTGTGAAGCTCATCATGACCCGCGCATAAATGTCAGAGACCTCATAAATATCCCGCGTTCCAAGCAAGGACTTAATATCAATCGGCAGGGACGACACACACGTAGGGATGTTTTACGACCCAGAGGCCTCGTGTCGTCACACTAAAATGAGGAGGACCAGGGAGTGGCGTGAAACTACAGGGTGTCCATAAAGTGTCTTTTCTATTCAAAAAATTTATTACAATGCATTTGATAAGATATTTTATTCAGATTTGTTCTATTGTATTCAGTGTTTATTGACGTTTTTAATCACATTTTGCATTCGTGTGTTTCAGGGATACTGTTTGTGAAAGAGGTACTGTTGAGACTTTATGACAGTTTTATAAAACACTTTATGGACACCCTGTATCCAGACCACATGCCATTGTAAATAGTAGTTGGTGTGCTAAAATAATTCGCCACCTAAACTTCAGTTGAAAGGCGGGAGAAAAATAAGAAATAAAGATCATTTTTGATGTTTTGCTAGGCTATTCTAGGAAATCAAATCATGAAAATTGAGAACGAGGAATAAGAAAACAACTTTTTAATAATTTAAATGCTATATTGTTTTCTACAGGATAGACGGCAGAATGAGCAACTAAGTCAATGTACGCTAAACTCACAAGATACTTTATCTAATGAAATTAATTTTTCATCTATTATTAGACAATTCTTCAATTAGATAAATTTATTCTAACCGCGATCAACGGTGATTAATAGTCAGTAGCAGCCGATGACAGCCATAAATAAACGATCTACATTTCCTGGTCTTTTGTTTACCTTCCTGAACAATTTTTACGAGAGCAGAGCAGCGGCGTCATTGGCACAGTTTTTATTTTATAAAACTAATTCCATTCATAATTAATCTGTGGTTTACAGTGGAGAAATCGAATTAATTGGTTTCAAATCAGAGAGATCGAATTGTAAACACTTCTACCACTAACCAATTTTTCTATGCAGGAATACGTCTTTAACTGTAGCAAAACTAAAACAAAAAGTTCACAAAACACTTTCTCATACCATACTCTTAATCGCTAATTAGATGTACACTCAGCATGACCTCACATGATCATCAAATGAACCCACAAGAGTTTTCGTATTCTATCTTAGAAGGTTTTCGCCCACACAGAACTCAAATCAACAGGCCAAGCGAAACAAATTACATTGCTACACAAATCAAGATTTGACGAAATAGTTGAATGACCTGCCAAGACCCCAACAAAGGCTTCCTGAAGTCGAAGCTTCTTGGTCACACGAGCTGGACGTAATTGAGGGTTACAGGACCGAGAGAAAGGGATCTAAATAACAGACGCCTTGCGAACTGCAGTTCCAAAGCCAGCCATTGGAGGTAAGGAGGAGGGTAACGCTGGAATGCTGAGAGGACCATGTACCTAAAGCAGGTAGACGAGATCTCCTTAAGTGGAGCTCCTCACGAGCGCAATGTCGATAAAATAATGCTAAGGTTATGAGAGTCAAGAACGAACATCTTCTGAAGTAGTGGTGAGGATGCACGTCTGTCGCAATCAGGCTTGATGTTTAACTACCCAGATAATGAGAGATATCCTTTAGAATATTTATCTGAATAGATTTAAGAAACGGTCCATTGCAGCTATCCCCTCTTTTCTTGGGAAAATGATCGTCATGATGATAGCAGAATCATTCTTTTAACAGTATTTGTCCTGTCCGCCGTGTGTACTCTATGCTCCACTGAACATCTCCCAAGTATTATCACAAGTGTTCACAAGAGGAAGACCAGACAATATTCGATAGTATCAGTGATGCTTTAGCAAGCACTAACTAGTTACTGACAGCCCTTCAGTTCCACAACTGCAAACGAACAGATTACAACCAAGTATTTCTTTCAAACCAAGACAAGCCATTTTTCAAAGGCTACGCATGATTCTGCTGCTAGATCAGATCTGGTACAGGCATTAAATATTGACGCCAAATTGATTCTTTCACAGCATCTACGCAGTCTGACACGAGCCGATAAGAATGAAGTAAAGCACTGCATAGAGATCAAAATAAAAACAAGTATCAAGGAATCACCAGAAACGTAACTGGAGAATTTGTAATGTATGAAATTTATATTTAAAAGAATTAATTTGAACTGTATTCGCTGAAATTTATTAAATGGTAAACTAAAATTCTCCAACTTATCTATTATTTGCTCTCGCATTGTAAAATGAAATGTTCAATAGATGAACAGTAAAATCATTGTTCACAAAAAGAGTAAGTGAATTTTTTACCACCATAAGCAATTTATTATTTCTTCTTTTACCCACGATTTTTACATCACGCAAAACTTTATTGTATTTTGGATTGCAGAGGTAAGAAGGAAAAAAGTTGTTAACTGTCACTCTATTTTGTTAAAACAATGTATGAAAATGAAAAGAAAATTTTGATTGCTCTACGGGTCGCAGAAATCTTTGTTCAATACATCAGCAAGCACGAGGCACATCCACGTGAGCTGAACTGCCACGCTGTTTCATTACTAAATCAAGTGATCACAGCGTTCAATCTGCCAATGGTGAAGTATGCATCCATGTATGACTGTTTTTCCATTCTGGAGCTACAATACTTAAAATGAAGGAAGAAAAGGAAGAAATTGGAATAGCTTCATAGTTACAACTACATATAAACATAATATCACGCATATACTCGCGGCTCATCTCTACGGCAACAAGTGAACACCTGTAAGGCCATCGCAAAGGGTGAAATGCTAAACTTGTCGGAGGCCGCTTGCTTCATAACTTGCTATCTACGTATTTACTTCTGCATGTTTAAGATGCCGAGAAAATGATTATGTGATATCACGTACAAGGAGTGAGAGCGCATAGATTTTATGCAACGCGACCCCACCGCAGGTCGCGTAATTCAAACGTCCGCTTGAAAATGAAGAAATTGTTTCCCACGAGATCGGACATCGAAGGAATTCTCAGCGTGCTCTTCATACCAGCCAAGCTCGTGAGCTAGCGGCGATAATAGAAACTTCTTAAGTAAACCAGCTTATTTCTTATGGTATGATAAATAAATTTTCAAGATACTAGGTTTGGAGTGGCACTCTTATTTGAGGTCAGAAACAAATGGAGAATGCAGTTATATAGTGGACTAATAGGTAAACATCCAAACCTGTATACAGTATTACATCTACAGAGCAATGACACAATTTCTTAAATCATTGAATTTTAGAATGAACTAATTTTTCCGTTGAAGCAAGTAGAAATGGCTGTTATAGCTGTTTCTCAACTAAAATACGAAAATTACCCAGTGTATTATAAAAATATTTCATTTATTTGAAAAATTTACACACGAAGCCTACATAGACTTGCAATTAGTGCAACGGAGGTTCGCAAACATAGTAGATACAGAAAAACAGAAAAAAAACTATGAATGAGTGGACCCAAAAAATAATAATTTAAAAAATTCTAATATTTACCAAGAAGATTGACTCACATGATATGTTTTACCAATGAAATTTTAAGGTATTTATCAGACGTCTGCCTGCGTTGCAGAGCCGTACTGCAGGTGAACGAAAACTGTGGTTGTGGGTTTTGAAACACGATCGTGTTGCGGAAGCAGATAGTTTAGGCAGCGACTTTGCAAGACTGCACCTCGACTTAGCGCACTGGACGAAAACAAGAAGAAGCTAAGCTCAGGTTATTTCAGAACCAGTTTAGTTGACCTATATTCCATGAAAGATTAAAGACTAAGAAATTACAAATTGTAACATTAGGAGATAGATTCTTATAAATTTTCAATTATGCAATATTAGAGCAATATAAATTGTCAAACTTACACACATAGGAGTT
The DNA here is from genome assembly GCA_006783055.1 of Trinorchestia longiramus. Classification (NCBI taxonomy): domain Eukaryota; kingdom Metazoa; phylum Arthropoda; class Malacostraca; order Amphipoda; family Talitridae; genus Trinorchestia; species Trinorchestia longiramus. Next base: position 69,924 of record VCRD01002739.1, read on the forward strand.
TTAGCAATGCAGTTGCTGGTATAATAAATGGCCTGTGTTACAAGAAATCTGTCTCAACGATAAAGCTAATATATCAACGAGAAAGCTAATTTTAATTCGTTCTTTAAGCTAATAAGTTTAAAATAACCAAGACTTGGTTTGGAGTGTCACCTCGTAACAACCGAGAGCTTAAAGCTGGTTACACCGTGCGAGAGTCCAACCAGAGAAATCAGTGGATAAAAGCTTGGGAAAATACGTAAATAGAAATAAACTCGGTAATAAACTCAGCGACCCAGATCGCAGCATCTACAAAAGGAGCTTGCTTGAATATTTTCAGACCGTGACTTTAGTTCAAACAGCATTATTACACTAGTGGTCTTGTTGAGACTATTTCGAAAGTAGAATAGAATATGGCAATAGGAACGAGCCCTATGGTTCATTTTTGGGTTGATACCAAAGTCCCTTGACGTCTAAAATTATACCGGTGCCCATGTCATACCTCGAATCAGTACTTATATATTTGAGGGTCCTTAAAATTCAACCATAAGGAATGGAGTTCTGTCAAAAAGCTCTGAATGAAGAAAGAGAAAAAAAGCTCACAGGACTGCCAACAGAACACAACAGAATGGGTTGTGGTGTGTCATGTATGGAGTGTTCACATCTACGATCAGAAGTTCAAGATTTTTCGTCCACTACGCCGTTTGAGGAAACTACAATTTGAAAAAAAAACCTTTTAGCGACTAAAAGGGCAATTCGGTCGTCTTTCACGGTCTTTGGGAGAATTGTTCTAATAATTAAACAGTGAGCAATATGAGGTTGCTACTAGGTTTGAACGCGGCGGCATGTTATAGCGTCGTTCTTTTGGCTGCCTGGCTCTCAGCGTGCTTCATTGCATCAGTGTACAGACGGTCTTCGTGAGTTTAAACGTAGAAACTAGAAAAACAAATTGGTCGCTAAAGGGTTAAAATATAGCTTACGTGCTGTCTTCAGATTCATTACAACATCATAGTTTGCAAGAAAAACTATGGAGATAATCAATACTTGAAAAACTATTTACAATTTCTAAAAGCGAATAGTAAATTTACATGTTCTTTCAGAACAATGTTTGGTCCCAGGAAATAAGAATGGAACCAATTTAAACATTTTAAAACCGCAGGCCTGAAGATCAGGAAGTGTCGCCACATCTTCGCCAGGGGAATACAGAGAAATGGAGATCACTTTATACATATTCTATTCGTGAGGCTTCAGAAGTCGCAAGGCAATGCAGTGGTGAGCGTGCGCAGCCTGAACGACGGTGGGATGTCAGAAAGAAAGTTGACGCGCCTGCGCAGGGACACACGACGCAAACTTCCCCGTCAGGTAAGCAGTTGAGGCAAGTCTTGGATGCATCACGTGCAGTGTGACCCGCACTAATAGGCCATTCTAGTGTTTTTCAAAATGTATTCAGAAAAAGTGTCTAAAAAAAGTTTATTCTGTTTAATCAATTTCAGAACATTTTTATTCCTTATTTTCAATGCTTACAATCAATATTGAAAGAAAAATGACTTTGCCCCGAAAATAGGTCATTTTTACCGAGTTAGTAATATGACATATATTAATATAAAATTATTCTTAATAAAATATAATACATTCCTTAAATTATTATCAAACATTGAAATTATTTATTGATGAAATGTCTGTTTCGTTTGAGAACTGCGAAGACAATTGTTTGCAGAATGAATGTCAATATTTTAACCGTAGCAGCTAGATCAGATCTCGAACCAACTTTTATGGTATCCAATAATGTTGCTTTTGAAATAAATTGCCGTCTATTTGAATAAATTTCACTCCTTGCAATTTCCCCAAAATTCTTTATTTCGTTCAAATCAAGAGAAGACGGTGGCTTGACAATCATATTGTTGCCAATTATTTTACTGATTAGTCTTGATTCACAACTTGACGCCTGACTTTTCTAAAATCTCGAGTCGTTACGTCCTCCATCTTAACTTTTATCAAACTACAATTTTGTAGGTGAATGATCCTTCAAAGATTTCTGGTCTGTTTCAGCATGGCGGCCTAAACATACTCGTATATCACAACGACCACTATAATCAATGAAAGAGAAAAGCAGAACCATAAAGGATTTGATGGGTTGATAAAGTTACCAAAGCATACAATAGTTTCTAACAATATAACTGAATACTTCAAAATTTTGAGCGTAATTTGTCAAACTTAACATGAACGAGGTTGAAAAAGGTTGTACACAGAAGAAAACCTCTGCTATGACGTCAAGAGATGTTGTTTTAGAAGTTTCCTTAATGATTTCATCTTCATCGGCTTTAGTGAGTGCTATAGCAAGAGCCATATTAAACTTTAGCTCAATCAGACTAATAGTTCAATTTGCTCATAAACAGATATGATAAAGCAGCAATAAACGCGTGAAAGCATATANGCATCAGTGTACAGACGGTCTTTGTGAGCTTAAATGTAGAAACTAGAAAAACAAATTGGTCGCTAAAGGGTTAAAATATAGCTTACGTGCTGTCTTCAGATTCATTACAACATCATAGTTTGCAAGAAAAACTACGGAGATAATCAATACTTGAAAAACTATTTAAAATTGCTAAAGCGAATAGTAAATTTACATGTTCTTTCAGAACAATGTTTGGTCCCAGGAAATAAGAATGGAACCAATTTAACACGTTGACTCCGATTGCCTGATTGGTGTAAAACTTCACTCTGTACGCATAGTCACTATAAGGATCTGAAAAAATTACAGAACCTAACCTAAGTGGCACACATACGTACCACTTCGGAGTCAACGTGTTAACACGTTTGTTGCGATTGCCTAGCCGGTGCAAATCTTTACTTTGTACACATAATCACTAAAAGACTTGGAAAAAATTACAGAACCTACCTAACCTAAGTGACCCACCGGTGGGTAGCATCGCAACAAACGTGTTAAACATTTTAAAACCGCGGGCCTCAAGATCAGGAAGTGTCGCCGCATCTTCGCCAGGGGAATACAGAGAAATGGAGATCACTTTATACATATTCCATTCGTGAGGCTTCAGAAGTCGCAAGGCAATGCAGTGGTGAGCGAGCGCAGCCTGAACGACGGTGGGATGTCAGAAAGAAAGTTGACGCGCGTGCGCAGGGACACACGACGCAAACTTCCAGCGTCAGGTAAGCAGTTGAGGCAAGTCTTGGATGCATCACGTGCAGTGTGACCCGCACTAATAGGCCATTCTAGTGTTTTTCAAAATGTATTAATAAAAAGTATCTAAAAAAAGTTTATTCTGTTTAATCAATTTTAGAACATTTTTATTCCTTATTTTCAATGCTTACAATCAATATTGAAAGAAAAATGACTTTGCCCCGAAAATAGGTTATTTTTACCGAGTTAGTAATATGACATATATTAATATAAAATGATTCTTAATAAAATATAATACATTCCTTAAATTATTATCAAACATTGAAATTATTTATTGATGAAATGTCTGTTTCGTTTGAGAACTGCGAAGACAATTGTTTGCAGAATGTATGTCAATATTTTAACCGTAGCAGCTAGATCAGATCTCGAACCAACTTTTATGGTATCCAATAATGTTGCTTTTGAAATAAATTGCCGTCTATTTGAATAAATTTCACTCCTTACAATTTCCCTAAAATTCTTTATTTCGTTCGAATTAAGAGAAGACGGTGGCTTGACCATCATATTGTTGCCTATTATTTTACTGATTAGTCTTGATTCACAACTTGACGTCTGACTTCTCTAAAATCTCGAGTCGTTACGTCCTCCATCTTAACTTTTATCAAACTACAATTTTGTAGGTGAATGATCCTTCAAATATTTCTGGTCTGTTTCAGCATGGCGGCCTAAACATACTCGTATATCACAACGACCACTATAATCAATGAAAGAGAAAAGCAGAACCATAAAGGATTTGATGGGTTGATAAAGTTACCAAAGCATACAATAGTTTCTAATAATATAACTGAATACTTCAAAATTTTGAGCGTAATTTGTCAAACTTAACATGAACGAGGTTGAAAAAGGTTGTATGTACACAGAAGAAAACCTCTGCTATGACGTCAAGAGATGTTATTTTAGAAGTTTCCTTAATGATTTCATCTTCATCGGCTTTAGTGAGTGCTATATCAAGAGCCATTTAAACTTTAGCTCAATCAGACTAATAGTTCAATTTGCTCATAAACAGATATGATAAAGCAGCAATAAACGCGTGAAAGCATATATGAAATACCAACGAATATTACCACTGACTTAGTGCAATCTTTGGGTAAGATAATTGTTTCCTAAGAAACTTGTTTATTGAAAACTTAAGTTGACATTTTTGTGTAGCTCCAACTGTAAACAGTTAAAGCTTATTGATTAGACTAGGTATTGGGAAAGCCCTGCTAATTGACAGTTCAAATTCTCTGGTGATACCAGGTATTGGACACATCGTGCTAACTAACAGGTAACACGTTGACTCCGAAGTGGTACGTATGTGTACCACTTAGGCTAGGTTCTGTAATTTTTTCATATCCTTCTAGTGACTATGCGTACAAAGTGAAGTTTTACACCAATCAGGCAATCGGAGGCAACGTGTTAAAGTTTACTGGTGAGACTAGGCATTGACATATCATACGAATATTAACACGTTTGTTGCGATGCGACCCACCGGTGGGTCACTTAGGTTAGGTTCTGTAATTTTTTCCAAGTCTTCTAGTGATTATGTGTACAAAGTAAAGATTTGCACCGGCTAGGCAATCGCAAGAAACGTGTTAACCGACAGTTAAATTTACTGACAAGACCGGGTCACAAGTGTTATGTGTTGACTATGTGTCAAAGAGGGATCTGTGCCAGTTCTTGACTTTCTTCAAGTAGCGCAGCTCATATGCAGTACAACTACCATGCGCACAAGACTATTACAACACAAGAAATCACTTTTCTACACCAAAGAAGAAGGGAATCAAAGTTTGGTGCATTTTTTATCAGGTTTTCAGTAAGGTAATTTTACTGATCAAGAGGAAAAATGCTCGGGTGCATGGTCAATTTTTCTAAAACTTTTACAAAAATTTTGTCGTTCGCATCCCACAAAACGAAAAACCTTTATTAAATTTTTTATGCGTTGCATTTCAGTCATAAGTTCCAGCTAAACGCAAGAGCCGGAAGTGACAGTAACAACAATACGGGGCCTGACTATCAGCATGCGGTCTTTGATGTTCAGAGACACAACAAAAATTCCACAGATATAATTCTTTATGTGGGTCACGACCTTCTATTAATCTTATACTGCAGTTGGCCAATAGTCCATCAATCAAGCCAGACTCAATAGTCATACTGCCAGCTTTGACTTCAAGCGTAAAATCGGAGTGAATTTGAAAAATAAAATACCTATCTACAAAATTATTTCTACGCACGAAGATATCCTTCAAGCAGTCATTCATAAGAAAATACCTTCAACCCGCTCTCTTTGTGACAAATAACACGAGTGTTATTTTAGTATAGAAAATTCTGTGAGCGTGTTATTTAACACGTTGACTCCGAAGTGGTACGTGTGTGTACCACTTAGGTTAGGTTCTGTAATTTTTTCAGATCCTTCTAGTGACTATGCGTACAAAGTGAAGTTTTACACCAATCAGGCAATCGGAGTCAACGTGTTAATTTAACATCCAATCCATGTGGCATTAACTTAACACGTTGCCTC
>VCRD01002739.1:87751-97891 GCA_006783055.1 Trinorchestia longiramus
TTTTTTTGTCACCTAAATCGGTCACAAATGATTCGATTTTACCCATAGGAATTCTAATGGTCGACGTAATACTAGAGCTATTTTCTTCTTCATTATCCTCTTCGCATTCGTGACTTGAACTGAAGTCCTCAAATCTTTTGTGGTGTATTTCTGAAGGGACCTTCATAGGTATTTTGTGTTCATTTTGAAAAGAAAAGGTCTCGCGAATAGGAAAGTTTTCAATAAGCACCTCTTGTTGGCTTCCGCATTGTAATCTTACATTTGAACGGACGAGAACTGAATCAGCTTCACCTGCTTCACCCTTAATTGAACATTGACGTGACGCGCATAGCTCTGTTTGCTCATCTGTGAACGCACAACCGAGTTGATGGCTGTTACTTTCATTTTCTAACGCGGAATCACCTTCCTTTCGAACATATGTGCTGCTAATATCCTTCGGACACTTTATTTTACGTACGGCAGTCTTCGTAAGTAATTCACAGTCAGATTTTTCCTTTAAGATCATAGACATTGACCAAGGTTCACTCTTCAACATTGGCCGCTGGTTACCCAACGAGAATCTATTGCCATCATATGATCTGTTGCCCCTGTTCGTAACTTGTGCTCCCAGACTTACTTGAGCAAGGCCTTGCTCACGCTTATTGAGCTTGATTCCCGCTGATTGTCTCTCATGGACTACGTTAGTGCTCTCTAGGGCATGAGACTGATGGGATGAGACGTTCTTTGCGTCTCCCTTGCAGACGATGAAACTTTGCTCATGTCTTGGTTCACAATCGGAGCTAGAAAAGGACGAAAGCTTCGTGACAGATTCAAAACCGCTGTCAATATTATCTTCTTGGTTTAAACATCCAGGAACAGCTAAGGATGAACAAAAATGCGCATCGAACCTAGAACTTTTTCCCTTGTCGATTTTTTCATGCTGACGATACACCTGCACCAAGTGATGTTTGTGAGCTCGAGCCGCTAGTTCAGTCAATGACGCAGGAGAGTATTTTGAGAAATTTTGAAATTGAGAACTCTGAAGTTGAAACTCTGTAGATGAACTTGTACACGCAAAGTCTCCTGTGGGACACGCATTGTCATGCTCTCCGTCCTGAACAAAGTGAGGTGAAAAAGTTTCACAAATATTACTTTGTCCTCTGATTGTATCAAAACAATCTAAGCTCGTTCTTTGACTTTTCATAGTGGCAGCACTGTACAACAGAGGATTTTTATCTCTTTCACTCTTCGGTGGTAGACCATAACACGCTAAGGAAGTCCTTGTTTCGGCTGGTATGGGCAGCACTGAATTATTGTCGCTTGTAGAGCACGCACAAGTCTCACCATACTCCAAATTGTCGGCTCCACAACACAGAGACTTCACTCCCGGTTTGCATACGACACCTTCTTTTGCTAAGTCATGAAAAACACCCCGGCCTTCTAATGAAGGTCTATCTTCGCAACGAAAAAATGCTCCGTTGTTAGGCACCCACTTAGTAGCAAGGGTTTTCGTTTTCAGTACAGGCGTCGTAGGAAATACGTCATTACGTTCTTGACGACTATTTTTAGCCCCATGATGTTCTTGAGAACTAAATTTTTTCAACGTGTTTTCCCCACTTGCAGTTTTTAAATAATTACCTACAGGGGACTGAAGGGGAGAGACGGATAAATTGCCAGAAGTCAAGCTCGTCAGAGCGACGTTGCAGTCAGAGACGTCTTCCAGTGCCACGTGTTCAGCAGGGTTGCCCTGGATCACGCAGGCACGAGAGTGCACAACCGCACTAGTGCCTGTGTAATTGTTTCCCTCTGTTGATACAGCAAGATTTTCCCGAAGACAAGTAGGGTCACTTCCTCTCTCATTAACAACTACCGCTCGTTTCCCTCCGAGGAAACCTGTTCGGTCCTGCATTTTTTCTATGCCTTTTACGTCGGTATCTATTTCAGGTAATTTGACCACAACTTCAGTGGCACTTATATCTTGCACTTTGGACGGTGACTGTGTAATATCGTTGAAGTTACAAGCAACTATCTGCTCAGAATATACCCTAAAATCTTTTTTTGAAGCAGAATCAAGACCCGATGTAATTTTATTGTCTGAGCTGTTGACGGAAACACCGCTGTCGCTACTGGACACTGAGTACCCACTGGAGACACAAATGCTGTCACCACTAGAGACCGAGGCAGGGCCGTCCACGGTTGTCAGGTAGGTCCCAGTACCGCAGTTACTGTCTGTTTTCGACACCGCTGAACTTCCAATGCTGCCAGAAGGTGACAAACTGCTGTCCACATCAAGGCAATTGCTATCTAAGTTGTACACGTATTTTTCAGAAGCAATATCCGTTGAAATTGGTTCAGTTATAACAGAAAGAGGTGGTGAGGAAGAGTGAGACGCCGCTAAGCTTAAGGAATAGCTTGGATGAGGCAAGTTAGGGTGTTTCTCAACAACATAGTTCGTAGAATGATTTTCACATTCTACAGAAGAAGTGTCCCCAGATTTCTGTCCGATCACTGGTTGGGTATGAGCAGAATTAGTGTGTGGCTTAGTAGAGTTGAAAATATTTGTAGAGACAACAGGTTCGGCACTGTCATCTGTACTGGTTACAGAAGTGGCAAGACTGTTGGGATTGCTCTGTAGAAGCTTATTTGCGATGATCGTAGCAAGCCGGTCAAGTTCTTCTCTCTTGAGAAAGGGGAGACCTTCCATCGCCCCATTTATTGATGAGGACTGTAGTGCCTGGGACACCAGGTCTAAAGCCACAGCCCGGCTCTCCTTAGCGAAGACAGGACTCGTAGAAGTTTCGGTGAAATTCTCTTGAATGTGCGATGTGTTGTATCGGTTGCACGAATTGTTCAGAGTTGACAGGGACTTATCACGATCTCTTACAAGAGCGAGATCAGCAGATGCTTCACTGAAAGCGGGACCAATCAACAACTTTTCTCCAAATTCATAATCCAATTTGGTGCCGCTCAATGAGGGGATGAACAACGGTTCCGAAATATCTTCTTTTGAATCACTGAGATCTTCACTGCTTACACTCAGCACAATTTCCTCATCACTGAAATCACTGATGTTGTCATCACTGATCTCGACATCACTTGTTTCAATGTAACGGTTTGTGTATATAGTAAAGCCACCTCTGCCACTATCGTTAGAGGATGCGTCATCACTAGTAAAATCTTTGGTCAAATTTTCATGGCCATCAGAATTTACCTCTTGTTTGCTAGTGTGGATTAAAGCTATAGAATCAAAACTTTGACAATGGTTATAACTGTTGCGAGAAAGTTCAAAATCAAGGGACTTATCCTCAATTTTTTGGAGACGTTCACTTTCAGACGTCACACCACTAGAATTCAAATTAGCATTAAACGTATCACTCGAATACACGACATCGTTGGAAGTTAAATCACGCGAGAATACACTACGCGAACACTGCTCAACCGGCGCCGGTTCAACAGAAAGCGGCACCAAAGCTTCACGGACCACACTCACTTCTCTGGCCAACGCTGAACTGGCAGCTCCCAATGTTCCAGTGTCACCGACGACCGTGCCTCCACCACTGCTGCAGCTGCTGCTAACTGGCTTAATAGCCTGACTCAAGCTTTCGTTATTCAGATGAACTTCCTGAAAATGATCTTCAACCATCGAAGGTGAAACATGTGCGCCATGATTGGTGTTACTCTTTAATGGCAACATGTTACCTTTAGACCCGCTGTATACAGTGGCATGGTGTGTTATGGGTTTCTGAGAGTTGAGAACACTACTGCCGAGGGGTGGTGACCCGACGTCCATGGCACAGGAAGCAACAGTAACAGGACACATAAAAGGGTCGTCCGAACAAGGGCTCCCTTCCGCTACGTCTTTCAAGTCACGACAGGCACCAGGTGAATGATTTGCAACTGTCGGTGGCAAAACCGCGACCGAAGTTGGTTCTGTAGGAAGTACGTGTGTAGCTGGGTTTCGTGGCAACCAAAGTTTTGATGCCTGAAGAGTACGTTGATTATATTTTAGCGTTAAAGATTGATGTGCTGACTTATTTACCTCGTCCTCGTTGAGCGCCTTTGTTTTTTCAGTGTAAGATGAAGAGTTCACCGATTCTAAATAATTCATCTCCTTCACAAAAGAAAGCAGTAATTTACTGACCAACTCATCACGAACGTTCGACCATAGATCAAGCTTGGAGAGTGAAGAAGACTTTTTCAAAATCCATTCTGCGTATTCTTCAGATATGGATGGTAAAGAACGACTTGAGACAATGACATTGAAATTCACATTTTCTGTTGAGCTATCATTTTTCTTAAGCGATGAAGTTGTAGGATCGCACTCAGTCATATCTAACAAGTCAACTTTCTTGGTGCATTCCACAATGCAAATTTCAGATAGGTTCGCACCTAAATTTGAAGAATTTAAAACTTTTCGATTTTCAGTGACCTTTTTCGGTGTAGAAAAACATGTGATGTCTTTTCGAATAGGTATTGATGTATGTTTCATTGATGAAGCTGACTTGATTCGATTATTGACGTCGGATTTAATTCCATCGCCCTGAAGTTCAGTACATTCTTCGAAACCAAATTTAGTCCGAACAATTTCCGGAACAGTTGCGGGTTCAAAATTCGATACTTTTTTCTTTGCTTCAAATTTTTGGAAATCAAAACAAGCACCTTGGCGTGAGTCAACTACAACTTTACTGAGGGAAGACTTCCTCTCCTCGCTAGTAGACCGTAGTAGCGAGTTCTGAACAGCGCCGCCCTTCCAATCTGAGAGACTAACTTTCTGCTGCCGAGAGGCAAGAGGCCTTGGGCAGTGCAATGTCTTCTGCGGTTGTTTCAGCTGCGGTTGTTGTTGCACGTCTGGGGGTTGTCCGACTGCAGGACCTACATTACGTTGGACAGAAATGTTATTCGAAGAAGTTCCAGAAAGTGGAAACAATACACGCGGTTGTTTCAGAGTTGGAATGCTGGACTGGGACTTCGATTTTTGCTTCGGTTTAATAGCCTGACCTTTATCAGCACTTGAGTAAATAGAATTTTCTTCAATCTTAGCCTTTGGATTTTCAACCGAATTACCTGGACAGTCATTAAGTATGCTAGTAAGCCTCTGAACTTGCTCATCTTCTTGAGTTGCCTCGAGTTTGAATTTACTGTCAGAAGCAACTAGTGCCGGGTCGTGATCTGTATCAGTAGTCGTGGTGTATTCGCTTTGATCAGCGTCCACCTGGAGCTCATCAACAGCATCCGCACCCCAGTTTCTACGAGTCTCGCATGACGCGTTTTCTTTCGACAAACACAAAGCATTTTCTTCAGAGACTAAAGAATTTCTCACATTTGTGTTTTGCATCACCGAGTTCTCATTGGCAGCAGTGACTTTATCATGAGTTCTTTGAATACTTTCATTTTTCTTCTCATTTATTTTGGAATTACTTTCTGCACAAAGATTATTCAGCTTACTGCTGCTTTTATGAGTAGAATTATCTGTAATAACATTTCGAACGGAAGTTTTCTCATCATATACTCCTTCGATTTCTTTGAAATCATTATTTTCTTCGTATCGAGAACCTTCACTAACCGATCGAAAAACAAATTTTTTGACAGGAATCTTGCTAGACTTTTTAGGTAAACATACAGAGAGCTCTTTTTTGAGCTGAATATTTTCACAATTAGATGAATTGTTATTTTTCTCCGGGAAAAGTCTCTTTTTCACAGATTCTCGATTAGGAAAGCAGGTCAGTTTTGTTTCCTTTGAAGTCAACTGCATTTTAGAAAAATTTGTCGACAGGTACTCACTTTTTTTGGCATCCATGCGAGTGTTTATGAAAATAAAGTTTACGTTCGTTTGGAACGTGGGCAGAGCAAGCTTGGGGGACAACTTCTGCTTCCCTCCCACATTCAATTTAGTGTCATCATCACTCGGTGACTTGCCAGAAGTCGAGTTGGGCTTCACGATGGGTTTGCTTCCAAGAGCAACGCGAGGCGGTGACGGCCTCGCGAAGCTCTTACCTGAGCCTAAAAAAGACTGCAGAAGGGACTTGGTGCCAGAAGAAGTTGGCTTACTTAATCTTTCGTCGGACTGCTCAGTGGATGGTTGAATCTGATCAGGGAGAGGACAGGATTTGGGTTTTGGGTCTGAAGCAGTTACAATCTTACTTGAATCTGCAGATTTGCTGGAGCCTAAAAGCACGGGAACTGAAAGCTCTTCGCCGGACCGGTGCAGCTTCGATAACGCGTCTCCCAAAATGTTGGTGTTTCTAGTTATGGAAGACTTGATAGCTGTAGCTAAGGTGCTGAAGTGGGGAATTTCTGGTGAGACAGCGGATGCTGAAGGTACAGGATCTCGTTGCATAGGAGTGGAACATTTTACCTGCAGAGGCTGAGAGGGTGAGGGCAGTGTAGATACATCAGAGTTTAGAGAAAGATCGATACTCGTTTTTAGATCTTCCTCCTCTTCTAACATTGTGGCCATAGGCTGGTATGTCCGAGGTTTCTTCTCCGGCTCTTCACATTTGTCCACCGACTGAGGACTGACTAAATTTTGTTGATAATTATCAAGTTCATCATCTTTGTAAAACGATTCAGAAGAAGAGCTACGTGGAGAAGTAGAGCCAGACAAAAAATGATACTGAGATGCAGTTCCGTCACAGTCAAGAACTAGGAAAAATTCATCCAAATCTTCAGGTACCTTTTCCGAGTTAATTTCATCCCAATTTTGGACGAAATGCTTCATTACAAGTTGGGACTCATGATAATCTGCAGGAGAGACAGACACGTTATCAGGACTGATGGATGAAGCATCAGTATTTATAGCCTTAGCATCTCTGGAAAAATCCTCCATTAAACTATCTTGTTCTATAGACAAATCTCTGTCTTCTTCCGTAGACTTGTCTATGGTACCATCAGTTTCAGGTGTGCTTTTCAAAAGATCTTCATCTTCTTTATCTTTCTTATCATCGGGTGACTTGGTAGAGTCAGTGAAGTCCGGCATGACGAATTTGGACTCGAGTGCTATGAAGAAAGTTGTAGGTTTGGGAGAGGGCTTGAGCGTCGCTTGTACCAGACGAGTGGAAGCTAGCAGTGTTTGCGGCGTGTCCAGCGTAGCTCGTACGAAACCAACATCTCCAACTCGAGGAGAGTCGCACCTGAACGCAGTTACAGCCTCTTCTTTCTTATTCAAACTTTGAGAATCTGCAGGAGGGAAAGGAGCTATTCTTGGGAAAGAATCAGATACATTATCGTATTGAGACTCGTTCGAATCGCGAGTGACATCATGCTCATTTTCTGATTTATCAAGCTCGGCTACCTCAGAAGACCGATCGCAGGACGATGATGCTGACAAACGAGATGCAGATTGATTTACAGAACTTCGTCCACTCCTACTTTCATCAGACGCCTCCAAGTTTTTTTCCTGTCTCCTTTCAGTGTTAACTCTTTCAACGTCTCTGAACAGTGCAGCCACTTTGTGATTGAGATCTTTTGCGGCCTCTACAGCTTGCCTAGAGTCTGAATGCTTCGGAATCGCCCCCTGGGCTGGTGACGGAGGAGGGGTTGGTGAAAATGGGGCAGAGGACGAGGTAGAGGAGAGCTCCTTGTACTCTGGTGAAAGAGGAGTAGATGGTGTCATAGGAGACACTGGAGAGCCAACAACATTCTCCAAGGAATCCGCACTCAAAACGCTGCACTTCCGTCTATTTCCGGATTTTCTTCTGGTCGAACTAATGAAATTGAGCTTGTCGTCGCTAGAGAGGGTATCTTCAACTTGTTCAGTTATATCATTGTCACAATCATCTTTCTCTCTCTTTTTCTGAAAAAATGTAGGTCTTTGTCTACGATTTCCTTCCTCACGATATTCTTTCGAAGGGTTGGACGATTCATCTCGCATCTGCTGCGTAGAATGAGATTCTGTCTGATGGCTCGGGACATCGAAGAAGTGAGGAGACTGGCGATAAATCGATCGACTCGGAGACTCAGGGTACGGTTGCCTCGGAATGTAGGTGCTATGCATGGGAGGATAATAATCAGGTCCGAGAGGGAATCTTGGAGGAGGAGGAGTAGCCCCAAAGTCTCTCCCAAAATTTGGATGAGCGTATGGAGGGAAATGAGGACTTGAGTAAGGATACTGACTAGGACCGTAAGGTGGCTGAGGATAAGAATCATAGGGAGTAGGAGGCATCGATATATCGGAGTACTGCGGCATCCTGTGAGCAGATAAGGGCATATGAGCATAAAAATTTGGACCGGGCACTCCAGCGCTGTTGTTTGGGTAATATGGTCCATGAGAGGGCCCGGCAGTGGGGTGTCCGACACTGCTAGGACCGTAAGAGCCGGGCTGCATCGCCTGGGGGCTTGGTGGTCGTTGACTTTTACCCAAGTCAGTACGACTGAATTTGTTTGACAAATGGTCCACTGGAACTCTCATGCTGCGTAGTCCATACCCATCACTTTCCATTCCAAAGAAATCACCGTCACGAGAATGAAGAGCACTATGAGAATTGGGTGGTATTCCGTGCTGAGGGTCGGGACTGATGTACTGACCTTGCATGTGAGGCTGACCAGCATTGGGAATCATATTCGGCATGTGAGAATAGTAAGGCTGCCGAAATGAAGAGTTCGCTCCGTATGGGTAGTGAGGAAGATACCCTAGATGGGATGATATCATTGGTGGGTTGTACATCATTGTTGATGAAGAGGGTCTCGGATCCATTGTGCTTGCTATGTCTCTCTCATACACATTCATTGGGTGAGAAGCTTCTTCTCCCTCTGAACAGCCACTTACAAAACCCGAAGAGGATTCTGCACGAAAGGCTCCTCTCTCTTTTGTTTTATTGGTGTCCAACTGTTTGCCTACATCGCTTGTGTCAGTCCTGGTAGAAGAGTGCGAAGTTGAAACATCAGCTGTTGCTTCAGGTTGTCTCTCCCACCATTGAGGCTCATCTTCATCCGCCATGGCTGAAGTGACTTGGGCTCACTATCCTTAGGAGCATTAATTTATTAGACCAAAAGTAGTGGATCTTTTTCCCCAGACTTTCGCGTCAAACCAAAGATTTGACTTCACTTTAGAATATGCTCTCATCCTTAATGCTGTGCAAAACAATTGGCATGCTTTTAAGGGAAATTACTTCTGATGATGACAAATAAAATCTCATGCATTTAGACTTTATGGACAAGTTGCCTTTTGTCTAGAATAAAACAGAAGCATTTTGTGTTTTATCCTGATTGTGATTCTGTCATCATCTGAAAAAGACCAAACATTAATCCATGCATATGAGATCATATTGAAATCTGGAAAAGAGAATTGCTAGTAAAAAATTTCTACAGTAGTATCTCTAAGCTTAAAAATATAAAATCTGCAACATCAGCTGCAGTGTAGGAAATGGTTAGATCTAAAAATACACATAATGTAATACAGCAATACTTAAAATATCCTTCCAATAGCGAATATTTAGACTGATAAAGCTTTAACATTTATAGAATTAGCATCATTGGAAGAATCCACCATTAAACTATCCTGTTCTATAGACAAATCTTTGTTTTCTTTGAAGTGATGAGTTCTGGTCAAGTAATACTCTCCTCAACTGAACACACACACATGATAGTTCGGCAGTGGGGGCAGTCCATACGCCATTACGTAATTCTCAAACATCGGTTTCCAAGTCTGGCGTGACCTGGCAATTAGGATTAACCATCGAAGGGTTTGTGCAAACACATAGAGTTTACTTAACAGATTTATCAAGAAATAAGGAAGGTTACAGTAAACATGAGCAGTCTTAAATAATATGTACGAAGCTCAGGTGCGCAGGCGCAAAGCCTAAACACTGTGATATACTAAGCAAATAATATTTTGCAGGATTGGCAGCTAGTCTCACGCCAGTAGCGTGGAACTTGCTGACTTTTGCCCCGGCTGCTTCAAGAAAGCATGACTAAGGAAGACGGAAAGGGAAGTGCTGCATTAATAAAACACGAGATGCAAAAAACAAATCTGGCATCATCCTCATAAGGCAAGAGCGGAAGTACTGTGGGCTCTTTATTTTTTCGCTGAACGAAAGAGGCTCAAACATGAGACTTCCAGGCGGCCTTGACCACTACGACTCAGAGTACCTGTACTGGTCGCTGGATGGAGAAGGAGTGAGAACCCCAGATGCTGGTACTGGTGTAGCAACACAGCGACAACTG
>VCRD01002740.1:4751-15991 GCA_006783055.1 Trinorchestia longiramus
CATTTTATTGAGGCCTGTACGATTTTTTCAGCTACGAGCGTGAATTTTATCAGAATATTTGAATCATGTATCTCA
This sequence comes from Trinorchestia longiramus, assembly GCA_006783055.1. NCBI lineage: Eukaryota > Metazoa > Arthropoda > Malacostraca > Amphipoda > Talitridae > Trinorchestia > Trinorchestia longiramus. The sequence goes on from VCRD01002740.1 coordinate 4,827, forward strand.
CTGGCTTGTGCACGGCTTCCATTCTCTTGCACAGAGTAATCATAAAATGCGTAAGAGTATCGATTTTGATAAGGTTTTAAGGTTAACGAAGTTTCGTCAAGTTTGTGCGAAAGTCATATTCCCAATACACCTTCCCAGTCAAATTTTAACCTACCTGTAACCTTTTCAACAAACTACATGTATATGACCTTCATTGCGCTTCGTCTTTCAGGGAAAAAGAAACGTCACTTCTCTTGTCACATATGATGGGGCTTTTGACAAGTTACTGGAGGAAAAAACGTTCGAGTACTTAATGTACATGATTAGGTCACCTGTAGCTGGTGAATTACTATTAACGATCTAGTTGATTTGGGAAAACACTCGATGCCAATATTGTAATTTCTGCATAAAATAATCTATTCTTAGCATTTAAAAATTGATGCCATCCTAGAACTGTGGTACTACGCTGTCGATGTATGAGAATTGGCCCTTAAGGCAAGCAAATAAATATTCATGTCGATCTCCATCTTGAAGTGGAACACACGTTTTGGAACTTAAAGTATGAATAATGCTTTAAAACAATTTTAGTTATGAATAACTGTGTTCATTGATTTTCTTGATTATATAGTCGTATCTGTACTCAATATAGAAGGCATTTGATTCATGAAGTTTTGTTAGTCATATTATCTATTCATTTATTGAACACAAGATGGATGTAATCCTAAGATAATTTGGTTACAACAAAGATTCATTATGCGTGTTTTGCCTAACGTTTTCTTACCTCAAACTTCGTGCTTCATCAGTTTAGGCTCGTTTAAAGGGTATCCAAATAATTTGCAGAAGAATTCTTGAAGCAATGTCTCGGTCAATATTTCATGCATGACAGTCGAAGACAGCTTAGGCATCACCCTGCTGAATTAGTTTGCTTGCCAAGACATTATTTTTGCTGGCATCTTCGCAAGAAAGTCCCTCTCGTGCGGTAATTAGAATTTATTTCTTGTTTTAATTGAAGCAGTTTAGAGATATTTTGTCATGCGTATATTGTAGGAATGTTTATCGTTTACACTATCGTGTTACATTCCTTTGATATTTTTATAGTTATTTTTTTTTAATTTTTGCTACAAAAAAGGATAAACTTACTTGTAAATAATCTCATTGTAACTGCAAGTCTGCCAAAAATAACAGAAGGTAACGTAATTTGGCTTTGTGGAATAGTGATGACTTAATTGCCTACCACTTAGGTCTTCAGAAAAGAAAAGCATCGAGTTGAGCACACGTCATTTTTGCTTGTATTTTGAGGACCTACTTGGAGCATTCGTTACGAAATGGAAAATTTATCTCAAGCACCCAAAAATGTAATTTTCAAAAACCTATTGATTCCTGAATTTAAAAGGGCAACAAGAAAAACAAGTCGACGAAAAGGAAGTCTGTGTGATACTGCGTGTAATCAAACTCCACTGAATGGAAGAACTTCATTCGAAACTCTTCCGCTGCCTTTACTGCGGTATTGTCCGTGTGTAGAAAGCTTCAGAAGTTGTTAGCTATTTCTGGCAGCATTTTCGTAGCATCTTTTGGAAAGGGTTCATTTTTGCTAACCGGGACTAAATATCTCCCCAAATCCCAATAAATATTAAACTGGGCCCTAGCGATCGCAACTACACTTTACGAGCTGCATTTGGATTCTCACGGTGATTCTCAATTTTTTTTCCGACATGAACCTACAGAAGAAAAGAAAATCAACTATAACTTAAGCTAATGATTCGTGGCTGAGTGCTTAAATTCCAGGTGCTTTTATTTTCTCGTCTAATTTCTCAATAATTGAAATGATTTTCCTCATTTCTGTTTGTCTTAAGGCCAACGTAAACAATGTTTTACTGACTTGAAAAAAGCAAATCAACTGTTTTCCGATCATTGAACGACATGTTGTGTGGCGTCTGCGGAATCCGATGTGACGACGCGACATTTTGAGACTGCGAATGGCCGTGGGGATTTTCATTGAAATGGCTGAGTACGCCTCTGATCCCTCAAATACCCATTTCTGTGGTATCCGTTTCATTTAGTATAAGGGAAAATTAGTTCACAACCCTTGATAGGAAAGCTGCTTGTGTGTTTGCAGATCACGTGAAGTGTGGCAAAACCTCCCCACGCCACGCGACTGTTTTGACACCGACAGAAAAGTGTCTGCAACTTGATTCCTGGAGTGCCTCCTGAGACCTGAAACTTCCTCACTCCATCCATTTCACACTCGCTGCCACTTCCAAACTCCCTGAGGCAGCAAAGAATTTAAAATATTATTTTTTACTCAGTAATGAACTGGATCCGTTCCTCAGAAAATGATTCACGGATTATATTTTCTGGAAATGACCCGCCACAGCACGATGCTTTATTACACTGTTGTTTTGAAAAAGGCGAAATCGGAGTTATAAATCATTCAGACTGCTGTTTGTCTTGCAAGAATGTGACACCAAAATTACACAAGTCATAATTTACTATTTAATGAATTGCATTTAATTCATATCATTTAATAGCTTTTAAACATTTTTAATACAAAAATTTTGATTGAATATTGAGAATATGGTAAAATCAACAAAGTATAGATTATTTCAGTTTTACATGCGAACATAAGTTCGTAGGTATAGCCTGTTACTGTACTGTTATTTCCACAATGTTCTGTGCCGAACTTTTTTATGTATATGTATATGTATATATATGTATATGTATATGTATATATATATATATATATATATGTATATGTANGGAAGCATATCTTTTCGTAGCTGTGGGGAATCGCCCCAGCCACTCTCACTTTCTTGAAGCTTCTGAGAACCCTCAATATTGGTCGGCCGGGCTTTAGGTGCTCCAATACTTTGGAGTTAAGCCCGCTTATACTATACCTCTATTTCCAGCTAAGTTTATTTCTCAGTGTAGTTAAGAAAACTGACTATTTTTTAACGAAGTTGCGGCCTTGCTCTGCCTAACTACCGGGCTGTGCATACCAATTCTCCTTAATTTGAGCTAGAAACGCTTCTAGTGTTTCTATCAAATGTCATTAAGGATTAGTGAGTGGGATGAACACAAAAGTAGATTCTGTCCCTCGTATCCTATTGAATCTTAGACCTCATCAAGCTCTTGATATCCCATCTTGTTTACATCTGGAAAGAATTAGTGACAATAATTGAACTCTTGGTTAGAAAACATTTTCTTACAGATCGAATCATAACTTAATTTTTATCTTATAAATGTCAACAAAATAACTCTAAGTAAAGACTCTTCTATATTAATCTCCCAATTTTAGCTGAGAGAAGTGAGCAAAAAGATGTTGGCTTCATTCATTAGTTCCGCCTAAGATGCCTTTAGCTCTCGAATAAGCTAGGTAAATATAAGTGTGCATGAGCTCAGCCTATTTCACCATCAAAAATTGTCAACTGATTGTACAGGCCGGTTGAATTCCAGAATTTCCAGTTTGTTTTAAAAGTATCCCTCAGGTTTTGACAATGGAAGCGATGTTTAGATGTCAATTATTTTCAAACGTGCAATTGTTTTTGGGGAGTGCAGAGAAGCTTTTAGCTAAGACCAAAACATGGACGTCAAAAAGATAGCAAATCTTCTATGATTGAAGAGCAAAGATCTTTGAAAGGATTGAGTTAGCACCGTTGCGCTAGAGCTCAGACATCAGTGTGAGAAAATCCAATCGTTATTTGAATTTTTTTTGATTGGATAATTAGCTTCCAACGATCTCCATCAATTGAACATGACTTAAAATGTAGCACTGGGCCTATATGATGAGTCATTTGAAAGGAATCGTTAATTTTAGAATTTTTATCTCGGACTCAGAGTTCTTTCACTGCGTACCTCAAGCGTTGTTTGTGCTCTGAGTCACCAGCAAAATTATTAAAATTGGCGGTTCATTTAAAAAAAACAACGCTTCTCTACTGCAACCAATTTCACCTCGCCATACTAACAAGCTGATCGAAGTTGGATGTATGTTATATGAATCATCAGCTTTCTTTTGGCCTGCGCTGAGTATTATTTTAAAATGAAACCTGTAATGTTTCCTGATTTTTTTTTTCAAATTTCCTACTCAACAGTTAATCATTCATTAGGGTCTTAGTGTTGTGTAGAGTTTTCTTGGAACTTGTACATGACCCCTTGTAGCATGATACAATGGTATGTATAGACACTCAAGAACTTATATTTACTGACATTTTCTCTAGTGATATCAAAGTAGTGCGTCTCCTCCACAACTCTTTCGCAGAACATATTTTCTATGTATTCTTTAATAGGGCTTTAAGAATTGCAAACATAAATATTTATTTGAAAAAATTGGAAAGCGATTTTTGTTTACATTCTCAAACTTATACACAAGAGCCTGTGCCCGAGTTGTCCTGACATACATATACAAACGACAAATTACTGATGAGTTATCAGCTTGGTGTTGACTTTTCGGTTAGGAATGAAGGAGCCTTAAAATGTGCATTTTTCATTGACTTGCCAATGCTAAGTGGTTTACAGTTGTGGTGCCATGACTGCCCCACATAGTAGCAGGCTCTAGCCTAGTCAGATTCGCGATAGAACTCCTGTTACCAGATGAAGTCTCGACATACGCCAGTATGCAGCACGGTCTGGGGATCTTATATGAGCTGGTGCTGTTTTACGATCAATATGTATTTGTATTTCCCCGCATTATTATTTATTGACTTCGCTGTTAATTTTAGCATGTGCAGTTGCAGAATTGCTCGTAGTAAAACTTACACATCTTCGAGGGAACAGAGTTCGAGTTGGTAAGTTTCAATTTCAAGCTAACGACTGCCTTGTCATCGTAAATTTCAAAAAACTGCTATGGCTGCAAATTTCGAAATTGGTTTTGTTGGCTTGCATAAATTCATAAATTGCTTTGCACGTTACAACAGCTCGGTACAAACCCGCAGATGTTTTATGTTGTACTTAAGCTTTGACGGGCAAAACGTGCTATTTTTGCATGATGTGATGTTAATAAAAATGATGACCACTATCGTCACTCATCATGTTTTGTACTTGTTTCTGGAATTATATTTTTTTCAAAACTTCGTAATCTTCATTTACTTGGACTCCCTTAAATTAAATCCCAACTTCAGTTCAAACACTTCCTTTCTGAGTAACTTTTACCAATCTCAGCCTATCTCAATCTTGTCTAGCTCATTTCACCTAACGTCGTTTAATATCTGTCAAGAGTACATTTCCCGCCCAGAAATCGTCGAATTGACAATGCTGAAGTATGAAAAGGAGCGAGTGTAATGTGGAAATATTTTAATTTTTTGGGCATGGGAATTTCATGATGGCTAAAACTGCACGAGTGAATGTATTATGTGTTTTTTCAAATGAATTTTCAAAAGCCAGGCAAAATTAGCCTCCATCCCATCAAGTCCAATTAATACAGAAAAAACTAGGATTTACACTTGAGGTTTTTTCTCATCATCTAAGCACATCATTTTTACGAGGCGAGTACATTTTTGTCATCGCGCTCTCAGACATGAAACCAGTTTCTTTAATATATGAGAATATGTGTACATTTAGGCTCTACAATTACATGGTCTGTTCAGCGTATAGAGAGAAGGTGCTCTCTGCTGAGCAGACGCAGGCCCGGTGAGGAGGGCACAGGGGTCCAGTGAATGGATGCTATGAATTCGGAGCCGTCAAATTAAGCCCAAGAGGGTCGGTGCCTCAGACGGAACACATCGTTCCTGCTTCCCTCGTCGGTTTCTTCAATGATTGACGCTGGGATGCTTGCGTGCGCCATGGTCAAGGCTAACTTGCGTGTATTTTTCTATGCTGATGTGATCAGGCGACTGTGAGTGGCCTGTTTCATGACTTCCATGGGATACTATACCATTTGCTATAAAAATTTCGGTGAATTTCTTGTTATAAGCGACGCTCATGTATTATTTTAGGTTTGGGTGCTGCCCGCAAAACAACGATCATTGTGTAAAATTTTTAACATAAATTCACGCAGAAGAGAATCGCCAAACATTGGTCACTTTTGTGGTACAAATTAAAACAGTTTGGGTATAATTGGTATGGCCATCGGTGATTATCGGTAAAGTTACATGGTATCGGCACTGATCCAGATTGAAGTACTGATAGAGATAATGGCCATTATGCTGTCATCGATCCATTCCTATTTCCCCAGTGCAAAGAAAAATGAAAAATAGAAAATTCATTTTCCGTATTGGTGATCTAATTCACAACATCGATAAAGTAAGGCGTGCAAAACCCGACTTTCCAGCAACCTGCCTTTTTCGCTGAGTTATGTTCCGTAAACTGCATGAAAGATATATTTCTCGCCTTAAAAATTCACCCTCCACTGAGAGCATATAGGTAAATGTTAGGTACAAACCATGACACAAACTGAAGCTCATCATCAATTCTATGTAGTGTTTGCAAATTCTCAATTAACCTACGAAGATAGCATTGTACTCATAACGCTCATACATAATTTTGAACATTCTACGTAAAATGTTACGCATTAAACATCAATTGTCCCAGGTACCCCATGTGAAACTCATGCATCAATGAAATAATTCGAATTTCACCGATTTTGTGGCGTCACCAAAAGAGAAGCGACATGTGTTCATTGAAGTCGTTTATTCGTGACTATTTACCTGGTCCTATAAATTAGTCCTCAGAGGAGCGGTATCAAGTAGTGTTCATGGTGCCCCGACCCAGCATTAGGGGCTAAAGTCGGGCTCCCTCTTTGACTTCAATGACAAGCAACTTCAAATTGTGGAAGCTGACACGCGCCACGTAAACTCTGAAGTGCTGGGAACAACGAAGTAAATTTAGCCAAGTTGCTGTCTTGTGATGGAGGTGTACTAGCTACATAGCTACACCAATTGGGTGCATTGAAATCAGATTTTGTCCGTGAACGAGTGGCGGCAGATGAACTTCCCTCTCTCTCTCACCATCGCACTTCAAATTGGATACCTTCCTGTGACACAGGTGATAAAAATGTCTCTGCAGATATGTTACACGGGAACGGTCGGAAGTTCATCTGAAGAGCACAGCAATTTAGCTAGTCAACATTTGTGGCAACACAGTCATTGCAAGGTTATAAACACTTGGTGCAACTGCAACGGAGTCATTCACTACAGCAGCTAACACCGAGCACTAGCATAATATGTAAGAAACTTATTGTGTTAGGCTGTAAGGTTTTTGTGTTTACCTTCTGCACAAATTTACCTGTTAAACGGTCTTTACCATTGAAAATGCGACCATCAGTGGCTGATGAAACGCAATTTTAAATAGCACCAAATATATTTCAAATGCGGATGAAACTTTCGGACTCTAACTTACCAAAAGTGTCAGGGCTTCCAATTACATATATAGTTTTAGTGACGTCCCATTCGATAGCAATGTTCTCCATAGCCGTGTCGGCAACGTTTGCAACGTGCGTACTGATTGCGGTTTTCTCTCTGGTGTAGTGCATATTACATTGAAACGGGAGCACGACATCGATTTGCGTCGTTTATTTGAGATGAGACCACTTTCTCCTTAGATTTAGATGCACAGATCACAAATTTTCTAGTTCCTCCAGAGCAGATTGGCCAATCACTTATTCGTGCATGCTAATATTCACTCTTTTCGCTAATGCTAAGTCATTCTAATAATAACGCACTCATATGAACACTACTTTTATCACGTAATTGATATAATGGCTCATACTCGTGTATCTCAGTGCTTGCATATGGTGACCCTTCTTAAGTCATGATGAAGCTTTGGCTTCTCAAAACATGCAGAATATTTTAAAAAGGTCCGACCAATATTTTATACATGTTAGAAATATAGTTTACTCTTCAGATATTATTTAGTTTTTGCCTATACTGAACTACATCAAATAGCAGTCGCTTCAACACCTATATTAATTTATCGCAAACAAAGTCTTCACATGTACCATTTACTGTTATCATCAGGAGTGCTGTGTTCACACACTGTTTTTTAGTTAGTTTTGTTGTTGTCGATAGTTAGTATTGTCGCCGCAATGATGCTGCTGGCACAGCTAGTCCGATTGCAGCCTCTACCGTTGCTGCCAATACTGGAATTGCCAGAGCTGCAGCTGGAACAGAAACTGCCGCTGCCGTGGCCACTCTCTCCCATTTGCTGCTGTCCCCGCGCCGGTATCTATATAGAGGCCTTTGAGCCAGTAATTGGCCGATCCTCTCCCTTGACTAGGAATTGGGTTAGCATTGACGCTGTTTCAGAATATTGCCCTCCGTCCGGATTACAAGGATATTCTCCCTCAATTGGTGCGTAGCTTCGCTTTTTGATGCACCCTCCGGCTCTCAGCGTTCTGCCGATTGCTGGATTTACTTCGAGATACCTCTCTTCTGGTCCAACTTCGAACATTTTATTGAGGCCTGTACGATTTTTTCAGCTACGAGCGTGAATTTTATCAGAATATTTGAATCATGTATCTCACTGGCTTGTGTACGGCTTCCATTCTCTTGCACAGAGAAAAATGCAAGAGTATCGATAAAATGCGTAAGAGTATCGATTTTGATAATGTTTTAAGGTTAACGAAGGTTCGTCAAGTTTGTGCGAAAGTCATATTCCCAATACACCTTCCCAGTCAAATTTTAACCTACCTGTAACCTTTTCAAGAAACGACATGTATATGACCTTCATTGCGCTTCGTCTTTCAGGGAAAAAGAAACGTCACTTCTCTTGTCAGATATGATGGGGCTTTTGACAAGTTACTGGAGGAAAAAATGTTCGAGTACTTAATGTACATGATTAGGTCACCTGTAGCTGGTGAGTTACTATTAACGATCTAGTTGATTTGGAAAAACACTTCATGCCAATATTGTAATTTCTGCATAAAATAATCTATTTTTAGCATTGAAAAATTGATGCCATCCTAGAACTGTGATACTACGCTGTCGATGTATGAGAATTGGCCCTTGAGGCAACCAAATAAATATTCATGTCGATCTCCATCTTGAAGTGGAACACACGTTTTGGAACTTAAGTATGAATAATGCTTTAAAACAATTTTAGTTAGGAATAACTGTGTTCATTGATTTTCTTGATTACATTGTCGTATCTGTACTCAATATAGATGGCATTTGATTCATGAAGTTTTCTTAGTCATATTATCTATTCATTTATTGAACACACGATGGATGTAACCCTAAGGTGATTTGGTTACAACAAAGATTCATTATGCGTGTTTTGCCTAACGTTTTCTTACCTCAAACTTCATGCTTCATCAGTTTAGGCTCGTTTAAAGAGTATCCAAATAATTTGCAGAAGAATTCTTGAAGCAATGTCTCGATCAATATTTCATGCATGACAGTCGAAGACAGCTTAGGCATCACCCTGCTGAACTGGTTTGCTTGCCAAGACATTATTTTTGCTGGCATCTTCGCAAGAAAGTCCCTCTCGAGCGGTACTTAAAATTTATTTCTTGTTTTAATTGAAGCAGTTTAGAGATATTTTGTCATGCGTATATTGTAGGAATGTTTATCGTTTACACTATCGTGTTACTTTCCTTTGATATTTTTATAGTTATTGTTTTTTTAATTTTTGCTGCCAAAAAGGATAAACTTACTAGTAAATAATCTCATTGTAACTGCAAGTCTGCCAAAAATAACAGAAGGTAACGTAATTTGGCTTTGTGGAATAGTGACGATTTAATTGCCTACCACTTAGCTCTTCAGAAAAGAAAAGCATCGAGTTGAGCACACGTCATTTTTGCTTCTATTTTGAGGACCTACTTGGAGCATTCGTTACGAAATGGAAAATTTATCTCAAGTACCCAAAAATGTAATTTTCAAAAACCTATTGATTCCTGAATTTAAAAGGGCAACAAAAAAAACAAGTCGACGAAAAGGAAGTCTGTGTGATACTGCGTGTAATCAAACTCCACTGAATGGAAGAGAACTTCATTCGAAACTCTTCCGCTGCCTTTACTGCGGTATTGTCCGTGTGTAGAAAGCTTCAGAAGTTGTTAGCTATTTCTGGCAGCATTTTCGTAGCATCTTTTGGAAAGGGTTCATTTTTGCTAACCGGGACTAAATATCTTCCCAAATCACAATAGATATTAAACTGGGCCCTAGCGATCGCAACTACACTTTACGAGCTGCATTTGGATTCTCACGGTGATTCTAAATTTTTTTTTCCGACATGAACTTACAGAAGAAAAGAAAATCAACTATAACTTAAGCTAATGATTCGTGGTTGAGTGCTTAAATTCCAGGTGCTTTTATCTTCTCGTCTAATTTCCCAATAATCGAAATGTTTTTCCTCATTTCTGTTTTTCTTAAGGCCAACGTAAACAATGTTTTACTGACTTGAAAAAAGCAAATCAACTGTTTTCCGATCATTGAACGACATGTTGTGTGGCGTCTGCGGAATCCGATGTGACGACGCGACATTTTGAGACTGCGAATGGCCGTGGGGATTTTCATTGAAATCGCTGAGTACGCCTCTGATCCCTCAAATACCCATTTCTGTGGTATCCGTTTCATTTAGTATAAGGGGAAATTAGTTCACAACCCTTGATAGGAAAGCTGCTTGTGTGTTTGCAGATCACGTGAAGTGTAGCAAAACCTCCCCACGCCACGCGACTGTTTTGACACCGACAGAAAAGTGTCTGCAACTTGATTCCTGGAGTGCCTCCTGAGACCTGAAACTTCCTCACTCCATCCATTTCACACTCGCTGCCACTTCCAAACTCCCTGAGGCAGCAAAGAATTTAAAATATTTTTTTTTACTCAGTAATGAACTGGATCCGTTCCTCAGAAAATGATTCACGGATTATATTTTCTGGAAATGACCCGCCACAGCACGATGCTTTATTACACTGTTGTTCTGAAAAAGGCGAAATCGGAGTTATAAATCATTCAGACTGCTGTTTGTCTTGCAAGAATGCGACACCAAAAGTACACAAGTCATAATTTACTATTTAATTAATTGCATTTAATTCATATCATTTAATAGCTTTTAAACATTTTTAATGCAAAAATTTTGATTGAATATTGAGAATATGGTAAAATCAACAAAGTATAGATTATTTCAGTTTTACATGCGAACATAAGTTCGTAGGTAGAGCCTGTTACTGTTCTGTTATTTCCACAATGTTCTGTGCCGAACTTTTTTCAATATATATATATGTATATATATATATATATATATGTGTGTATATATATATA
>VCRD01002740.1:29622-43993 GCA_006783055.1 Trinorchestia longiramus
ATTTACAAAAATTATAAGATCACTACGAACACTATATGAAATGAAGTGACAATGACTCCAGGAGACTCAAAGGCCTTACCTTTTAATCCATTCCCAGTGAAGCGGCAAACGAGCTCTGTGGACTCAAAGTACGGTCGGGTAAGAGTTCACTTGATTGCAGCAGCGTTAAAGAAATTCAAGCAACGTCTCCGCTTGTATTTAGGCGTCAAATTTCGTTCCAGACTGAGCCGAACTTTGCATGGAAGGCTCGTATGGACAACACTTCCTTGGTTGCAGGGCATGCAGGTGTTCATGTAGACTTGCTTTTAACAAAGTTTTGGTGGCTGAGGCGCTTCTGGTTACTCCGACCTAATGAAGATCACCCGCTGAGATTAAATCGAAGCTTTAAAGCTAGAATAAAAAGATATTTTACTTTTTGTCTCTTTGTGTTACCTAGAAACTCTGTTTCCTCTTTCAACAGCGTTTTCAAGCACGTTGACTACATTGAATACGTGAGCCTGTAAGCGTAATTTAAACCTCCATCAGCTTTTGAGAAGTCACTGATGGAATTAAATCTAAATTTCCAGTTCATTTCACATTTTGTGTCTCATTTCACTGGAAATAATATAACAATCCACAATTACCCATTGTGCATAATTCTATCGTAGAATATTACGCTACTACAGGAGATCTCGTGGAATTGCTCTCGTGCCTTGAATTATGGAGCTGATCCCATTTCATTGAAAAACAAAACAGGAGAAACGATGAGTCTTCGTTGCTAATAGCCGCGTTATTGTCTTGGGCATTGCGGTGGCGAGCCACAGGCGATACGAAGCTGTCCGTGTCTGTGTAGGATAATGAGGTGAGTGAGCTCACCATAACAGTGCATCGCGACCCGACAGTCTCGGTCACTTCTATGCAAATTCGTGCACTCAGACCGCCACAAGCACACCACTTAAACTGGCGGCCGACTTGGCGTCCGTGAGATCCGCCATATGCACTATTTTCTCATCTTGAGTCTTCAATATATTATTTTGCTCCGGTCTGTGTGTTGGTGACGGCAAGTTGCTCAGCCTGGATACTCGGCAATGGCAAGTGTTAAGTCATTTGAAAAGATGTGCACGAAAATAAATGTTTCCTGTATAGATAATATACATATTTTTTGGTAAAATTATAAACTTAAGGTAAAGACGTGTGAGAATGGAAAATACAATGGATTATAATGCCAGAGTTCATAGGACGTAGCAACATTTTTTTTAGGTTTCTCAATCTCAGTGTGTCATTTCTTGAGCAATTATTTCTAAAATCTTCAGGTATGCATCAATTTACCCTCCACTGTATTAACTTATTGGCAGAACTGCCGTTAATTGGATGATAATTGGCAAATAGCAACGAAGAAGCTTAAGCATTAATTGGAAGGCAATAGGCATGTAAGTTGGACCAGAGGGCTGTGCGTCCAGTCATCCTGAAGCAAGAATTCTTTTCTGGAAAGAAAAGTTGTATTCTAGGCGTAGATAACTCATCAGACTCGACGAGCCCTCACCTAACTTTGTTTTTTTTAAGAAAGAAACAGTGAAAGAAACAGTGTCCATTGATTTACAGACTTCTGCCTCCACTAAATATTAGAAGTACACGTAACGCAGTGATAGTTGTGTCGATCATAAATATAAAGGTCTACTACTACGGTGACAGTCCTGCTGATTTAGAGATAACTAATGCGGTGTGAATAATTGCAGGTGAATATGTAACGTCAATTTGAACTCTAAGTCTTTGTGCTGCAGTTGTGAATGTGAGCAAGGATAAATCAGTGGCGTTGCCGGAGGCTGTTTCTCAGCGACGGACCTTCTTGCCTGATGCTATTTTGAAAAAAAGCTCTAGTTACTTGAAGCTCGTTCAGATTCTCTATGTAAAAAGTGATCCTTTCGTGTATTGAAGTGTTAGAAATGTGTAGTTATTGCAGGCTTGCATATTTGTGTGCATATGTGTTGGGAAACACTGCTTATCTAGATCTTTTTTAGGGGTAAAACATAGTAAAATATTGCTTTTTTGAAACTCTTTATTTAGGTGTACAGTTTGTATGAAAAGATTGCTCTTCTACACCTTTCATCATGAGTAAAATATTTTTTTTTTAGAAACACTTCATGTTTGGGTGTGCAGTATGTATAGAAATATTATTTCGGTTAATACTCGCAACTGAAGCCATACTCGTTGACGAAGATGTAGAGTTGTTTAGTTACTGAAAAGTGGTAAATCAGTTATTTCAGCATAGATAGTGACCTATGTCTCTCTGGACTTGTCACTAATTTTGTTTTGTAATTTATCTGCTTCTAAAAGCATACTACTCCTATGAGTGAAATAGTGGATATCCCATGTGGAATAAGTGCTGTTTCAGTATTAAAGAAACCGTTAATTAGGCATTACTCATAAATATAGGTTCAGTACTGTGCTCAAGTCTAGTTTGTCGGTATTCATTGCAGTATAATATTATGCTTTGAGCACCCTACTCATCGCCAAATCATTTCATGCCAGCACTTGACATTTCACTGCGGAAGTTTCAACTTTGAAAGATTTAAGTAGATTGTTCTACGAGACTTCATCAGTCTGCATCTGTGCACCCAGGCCCAGGGTCACTGCAGTCGTCCTGAGAAGAGGTGCGTATGGTCACCTAATCCCGTGGGGAGCGGCCGATAAATTTTCCCAGACCTAATTAGCACTTCCTTCCTTGACCGACACGAGAGAGCCTCCTGCTGCTCCCCACCTTCTTCCTCCTATATTAGAGAAGCAAGTCTGCTGGAAAATGTCACTTTGAAATGTGCTGCTCGGCCCTAAGCGATGCTTCTACAGAAATGGTTGTGCCGCAGTAGCCACTGAAACGAAGATCACGAAAACCGGAGGTCTGAACCGTTCGGACGGAACAAGTTCCTGCTGGACTGACTTGATGAATTGTAGGATGGCGAGCCACGAGGCGTGTGGACAGAACGCAATGATGACAGCAGGGTTAAACACTGGAACGGCAGGTCAGAATAAGGTCGTGCTTCGAAAAATTGCAATGACGGGCAGATGGTAAGAAACTTTATCGTTTGACTACAATAAACTTGGACAGCTTTTTCCTCGTCAAACGCCATTTGAAAACGTGGAACAACGTTCATGGGTCATGCCGGATTCTTAAATTGAAAATTAGCACATCGACGAAAAACGGTGAAATATTGACGAGTCGTGCACTGTCGTTGAAAGTTAAGCCATCCTAATTCTATCGGTTCAAATTTACGCTGCCATGAAACAAATTTTAAGAGGTTTTAAATTAAAATTCCGTTGTTGATTTGTAAAGGCGGTACGAAAGGGTTTAGCGAACGTTTTTCATCTATGGTCTAAAATATAGTGATAATTAAGATTAGAACCTTAACTGGATGAGAATGACATTAGAAAAAAAGTGGTAACTCCGAAAGAATTTAAGCGATTCCTGGTGATACACTAAAGAAGATTCAAATGGAATCTCAGCGCGGTAATCAAATCGGTTATTAGCGTTGTACCATTTAATGATTAATTATTTTTCTGTAATTCAGTGATATTCTTCAGGTTGAGCTCGAACTTTAACATATCTGGATTGGCTAAAATCAATTCAAAACGATAGGGATTACATAAAAGTATTTTCAAAGTACAAAGTGTCGTTCGTGAGGCTACGGAAAGAAACATGTAATTGTTCATGCCTCTGTTCTTATTGTGTACTCTGGATACTCTATGCTTCATGCTCTGTGTACCCTATGCTTCAAGTAAGCCGCCTGGCAAATAAATGTGTTCAAAACAATGGCAACATGAATGCCGAACTGCGCTTCGTGCCCTGGTGGTGGTTTCGTTTAGACCATTTGTCAGGCTATCAGGCACAGCTGACCACAAGTCAACGGTGCCCAAGTGCCTCTACGGTTTCATCGTATTTTAGTTAAGCTTCCCGTGATGGAGACGTAGATCAATTGAGAGCTTTGGCTTCAATTAATTTTGAGCACAAATGTTATGCCTGCAGATACTGAAGCGTGCCTTGTATAGGGACTCTGAGATCGTGAATTTGAACTATAGTTGGAATTGCACCAAATCAACTCCATTGTGTAGAACTGGACTGCTTTCGTTGTTTTGCAAGGTTCTTGACCTCTGAGCTTCGTAATCAAGCTTAACATTTTTTGGTATATTGACGGAAACTAAAGACTGTAGAGAGGTAATGCACACTCTCTCATTGTAACACAGCTCCTGAGCTCTGTACAAGGAGTCGACACCTGACTTTGAAAGCGAGTACATTGTGTATTGCCTTGATTTCTTCCACTTGGGGGTCTGACACTGTAAATCTCCCTGTTTACGTCTAGTTAATGTGTCGTTTTATATGCAGTCTTGGACACATGAAACTTGGACAGTTTGTGGAGCGTTGACAGTAATAAACTTATAACTTTGTGTTATTGATTTAGTTTTACAGTTAATTTTCAGGCTGTTTTGCATAGGCGTGCCATTCTTAAACTAGTAGAATAGTTGTTTTTATAATTTATTTTATGACCTGGAGAGAAAGTATCCTACTGCTCAGTCGAAACCCGCTCGAAATTCTAATTGTTTTATCACTCGAAATTAATTAGTGTACGGTTGATTTACACATTATTGATAATAACAGCATCATTGTTATTGCGGAACAATCTTTTATCTTAACCATACAAATCGTTAATTTGCTTTGCATAGTCCTTGGCTAGGTCATATCCTGCACCGTTGTATGGCAGATTGTGTGGTCTCCAGTTGTTTAACCCTGCGACATTAACTGTTCAACTCTTACTAGTTGCTCCAAGTGTTTGTGCGGCTTCTTGAATTATCAAAATTCAGAATATCGCATGAACTTTTTGGGGGTACCTGATAACATTAAATAATGGTTACATGTACTACCCAACTTTAAACTAACATCTTATAAAATACATGAAAATTCACATCTGTTTATTCTCTGGAGACTTCTCCGATGATTTATTTTCTTTTTATTCTCATGTAAACCCTAACTTGTTGGTCACAGAACATCTTCCTTTTCTGGAGACGCAGTTCAGTGTAGCTCGTCACGTTATTCTTAATATTTGGGGACGTTCTCAGCGAGGGTCTTCTTAGCAAAAATCTCCACGTTTTCAACATTATAAGATCCTGTCGTGCAGGTTCTGGGCATTGAGGCGCTGGCGACGCCCAGGATGAGCCTCAGAAGAACTCGAGACAATAGTCCGGAAAGGATCAGGAGGTCAGGTCTTTGGAGGCCGTGCGTAATAGTGGCGCTCTTTTGTTCACGTGAAGCCGTGGAAAACAATCGGTCGCTGCCCACCCGAACATCATTCCGAGTTACGGTTATTGCATGCCTCGTGGCAGCTCATTATGCGAAGTTCCAGGTAATGCATCATCAGTAATAATTCGAGCTCTAAGTTATTGAAACTGACATATTACGTGTTAGCGATTATCTGTAGTTGAAATAAATCTGAACTTTGTTTCAAAGTCGGTTTTCGAAAGTTAGAAAATTCATCTGGTTCATAACTATTCATTACTTTGCACAGTACTTTAAGTATATTGTATTATTGAGGCAGATATCATTGTAGAAGTAGCAACAGTGCATTATTTTCATTTAACTTCTAACACGCATACTTGTGACCTAAGCCTTCAAAATACGTGAGGCTGTGATGTTTTCTTCTGAAAAGTCTGCCATGGTTAGACCACGAATATAATAATAATAATAATCTTCTGAAAAATAGTAGTTACTCTTTTCATGGAACTCTTCAAAATATTGTTCCTAATGTTTTCTGTTTCGTATTAATTAAATAATTTTCAGCTAAGCTCCACCTGTAACGAAACCTTTGATGTAGAACTGAAGACTTTACTACTGTGTTGTGCATCTTAACAGCTCTGATCCCTGCAGACCAACGACTGCAACAAAACGCTCAAGTTTGCTTTCGATATGCTATATTCAATATAGGAATGTATTTTCGATGTTATGAAAAAGAATGTTTTATATTACCTGCATTCCCACGCTCCCACCTTTGAAGAAAGTGACGAGAGTGTCTATTGATGGCGAACATGGAGACTTACAGATTATTCTTTTTTTTAGATGTTACGTAGTAAGATTATGTTTAGCTTAAGTTGTGATATTTCTGCATCCTCTTTGACGTATGTCAATATGAGGGGTGACTTGAATGCTGTGATTCAACTTCGCCCCGACTCATATGACGTAGCAACGTGGTGCTGTTGCAAAATACATTTACTCGCACGGATATGAGATTGAGATAGGGGAGCGCAGAGCAGCAGGTTCCTTTGAGCAGCGCGCGTCATCTCGGTCACGGGTCCTGAGAGAGCGATGACCTTCCGATAAAGCCATTCTAGGGCCAGTGGCAATCTCTGGGGACCACTCAGACGTCCTCCATAGCAGCAGCCCGGGCCGCGGGCTCCTATTGTCCTAAGGCGGTCGTCACGAGTTGCACCTCCGAGCTGCTGATTGCTGCAGCTGATCATCATTACGCGTCCTCCTGCTGCGCGAGAAATGGTTCTGAACACGCTGGCAACCTACTAGAAGCCTCTACTATTTCAATTGATGTTGCCTAGAATGCCTTCTTTGTTGCTTGCGCACATTAATAAGCCATTCAGTCAGATGAATGCAATTCCAAGAGCCTGAGAAGCGTTGTTTATATAATTCAGAGAGCGTTGTCTTTTCCCAGTTAAGATATCTTCTTATCAGAGCAGAGAAATACCTAAATTTCTCTTTAGGTTTAATACACATAATTTTTTCAATTGGAACTCGATTGAACGACCTAAAAACAAACAATCATGTACTGATGAGGTAAAAGATTAGCGTGCTTTTAAAACTTAAGACTTGACTTGAGAAGCAGCACTACTTTTTTGCACCCGTTAATTGTCAGAAAGTTTACTTACATAATATTATCGTAAAACTTTCTTTCTGAATGCTTAGAAACAACAATGACTCCACAACGAATAGAAAAACAAAATCATTGAAAACAAGGTCGTCAATTTGTTCAAATAATTGAGAGATTGACTGTTCCTCAGTGGCTACAAGGAAGAACCACTGGAGAGCCCCACTTGTCTTTCTCTCCCTCATCCCAAATCTCATCGCATTCCAGTTTTATGTCCTCTAAAAAATTTATTGTTGCTGTTTTGCCGCCTAACGGTCCTCAAGATTCCATTGCTCGCTATGCATTGCCCTCGTCCTCTGCGAGACTGCTGGACGCTGTCGAGTTCTACTTATTCGGCGATGCAAGTTTTATGTCATTTAAAATAGAATTGTCTTCGTTTATAAGATTACAACTATGAAACGTTCATCAGACGCAAAAACATACTAGTATTTGCAAGCAAATAGTTCCTGAATTAGGACATTTTCTCAAGTGCATTGCCTTCCTGTTCTGCGCAATGAATATTGACGAAATTAACGGGTGGGAGGAACAGTAAAGCTTGTAGTCTCTCGAGCTACAATATCTAAAACATTTTGTTCTACTCGTTTGCACCGAAACATGTTCCTTGCCTTGGAAAACCAAATGCTTCATCGGATTACCACCTTTTACTCATCACTTATGTAAATAAATCAATATTTCTTTCATCATAGGGTTCACTTAAAGTGACTATTATAGTCAGAAAATCGGAATAAACTTGAATTTGTTTGTCCAATAAATATTGTTGTCTGTTTGAATATTTTTATTTATGTTAATCTTCAGTTTGTTAGTATAGAACTGTATCTGTTGTTTTCGATGATATTGAAACCTTCTATCGCGTATAACCTCCATTAAACCTTCTCATTTGTTCACGGACTGGGATTTTCTCGCGATAATCGCTTTCAACCAACAAAGACGATTCATCAGCTGCGCACATCATTGCTGTGATTCCCTGAGTCGCAGGCGGCAATGTGTCGTCATGTCTGTAAACTGCGAGCGACTGTCCCGTGGTGTCGTGTCAACACCCAGTTCCTCTGGCACAAAATAAAAACGTCAACATGGGTGCTTTTTACTCCAGGTCAACTACCGTAAATATGTGATCTCATGCTAGTTGCTCTGTCATGCGATTTAAAATAGAATAGAATATGGCAATAGAAACGAGCCGTTTGGTCCATTCTTGGGTTGCTAGTCATTGCCTACGCTGTTTTTTTGTTGTTCTGTGGTGTCGAGCTCACGGTCGTTTCGGAATCTCTGTCTCGTCTAAGTCACCGTAAATTATTATCATTGTTATTATTATTATCATTTTGTTTCCTACTGTTACGACCATCCGATTCTCGTCAGGGGCTACCGGTAACAAAGGCACTGTTATAACAACACCTCTGTTTGCTTGCAATTGCGGTGGAGGTTTTTTAAATCAGTATTTCTCGATTGTCTCTGGTCAGTTACTGACAACAGCGTCTTTTTGCCCTCCCAGAGCATTGCTGTAATCCCATGTTGGCTGTCAGCAGCATTAACGTCGTCTTTCGCTAGTTTCGTGCCAATAACAGTGTCGGGCCTACCTGCGTCCTACACGCTTATTTTAAGCACACTCATCTAGGTCCTGATTTTCTTAAGTAGCTAAAGCACAAATCAGGAAAATGTTTTGCTTTCTGCTTAGTTTCGTGTAAAACTACCTTTTACAGTCTTCTATTTGTCGATAAAATTGTTGTAGCATGAATAACATTATAACGAAACATGTAGCGTTAACTATTATCACTACAGAGGTTACTTGCTGTGTTCAGTGCGCTGCCATCACGCGTTCCCAGCCTCAAGCACATATCCCCACATACCTGCCCAACTCCACCTATTAAAAATAATTCGCTTTGCACTTTCGTCTCTTCATGCGACGGAGGTGCGGTCGCGCAGAGCTGCCAGTGGCTGTGCTGTGATGGTTGGTCGCTGTATCTTTGAAGTTCGGTTCATTTTTTTGTCCTGGCGTTGACACGGTCGGCTTTGGTGCCGCTCTCTTTTTTTATTTTGTTCCTGGGAGTTTCGATAACGGATTTCCATTATCATTTCTAGGAAACATATTGTCTGCGCTGATAAGAGACGCCTGCCGTCACTCCAACATTTATAAATAGTTCTCGGCTGTCGCGTTCTGAAGCTCCCCTGTTCGTCCTACCCCCCAAAAAAGCCCTCCTGTGTTACATGTTCAGGCCATTTGTCGGCCCCTTTGAAAGACTGAAAGACTCATGGGTATCGTCCTATCGATTTGCTTTTGGAAAGATGCTCGTACCTTTTAAATCGCTCCAAAAGTCATCCTTCTCACTAGGGAGTGCAAGAAAAATTTCTCGCACAGAAGAGGTCAGCGCAGCTTTATGAATGATCAAGTTGAGTGTGGATGTTTCAAGGTAAACGTCAAGAGTGCGAGAATTGTTTGAAGTGTTGATTAGTTCAACTGTGTTATTCTGAGGGCATCATACCCAACGTATTTGCAAACTTGGATCTGTAAATTAATCAAATCGCGGGGTAAAGCAGGAATAAAAATTTATCAATTATATTTACCTAACACCTGAAATTTTTTTACACATTATTTCAACTACATAGTACAGATGAGTTTTGCCTTTAAATATGTAATGTTCTCTTAATGCCTATTGATAATTTGTTCCGAAGATGTTTCGCGACCATCGTTGACGAACCTAATTTTTCGTTGAAGGCTAATGAATAATTCGTCTCTGAACCAAAAAGCTTCCTAGGCAAGACCATATTAACTGAATGCTGTGCGTACACTCCATTGCGAAATGTCTTCATTTTTGCATTTGCGTTATATTTCTGCGTCATATTCGTGCCGTCTGTTGTTCTCTCGAGGCTGCTGGAACCCATCAAGTCTAATTACTTCGACTTTTGTTTTTAATCTCAAAGAAAACATGTCTAGTCCAAATGTTTCATCTGTAGCTTTGCTTGCGAGAAGTCTTAGTTTGAATCCGCTCTTGGTATTTTCGATGTGTCTTTCTACTCCAATATTCATTCGTGGACTGTCTGACAAGAGGCTCTTCAGCATGAGTGGTTTGACATAAATCTCGCTCTTTCGTTATTTCGGGCTGCGTTCGTGTCATTTATGTTAAGTAAAATAATATTAGTGAGTGACTTTCAAGATTTTGTATACCGATGTCATAAAAGAATGCTGTGTTTGTAGAAATCAAAATTGAAAGCATTCAGGTATTTGTGTTTTGTGTTATAAAATCAGCAGCAAGCCAACTTGTGTTTTTCAGTTCTGCCTGAATTCGTCACTGTTGTAATAAGACAGCCGGGTACTGCATTGAAAGCAACTTTTGCAAACTCCAGAATAACGGACTAACTTCTTGTTTACGCGACTGCGTCAATGTCGAAGAAGATAGCTTGTGTTTCTAATGAGCTATCAATATAGTTAATCCCTGTTCTGTCTTTGCTAGTGCTTCAGTACTTATTAAAGAATAGAATAGAATAGAATTAGGCTATAGGAACGAACCTTCTGGCCCATTCTTGGGTCGGATAATTACTTCGATAATTATTCGGTTGTTTTACCCAAGTCCCATGCCGTATTTCTAGCCGCGTCAACCATGTCGGCAGCGGGATTCGCACCCGGGTCTTTCCGCTCGCAAGCAGATTCGCTCCTCAGTCGACCAAGCTGGTGACTTACATCATTATAAATTGCATTGAGTGCTAGTGTTATTAAGCACGTTAAATAAACTCGTAGGAACAATAGATGCAAGCTAAATTCAATATTTCTTTGCAGTAAACTCGTCACGTTAGTTTAATTTGAGCTTTGCTTGGAATGTACTTACAATTTTTGTTGTTTACTTGGACGTTGTCTTGTGGCCCTCATTTCGCTGGCGGATGAAGATCAGAAGGCGCTACTGATGTCATTAATTTCTCTAATGGCTGTATTAGCTTTGCCAAAAAGTTCGCTCGCTTTTAAGGGAAGTTGGGATCGAAGAAAATCGAACAGACATTTTTTACAACCAACGTGCGTGCACTCTTTATCAATTGAGTTTGGTGATTTCAAATTATAGTTAGAAGCACTGATTCTAGTAGTATACAATATTCATATATTGTGATTTTATGAACGTATTGCTATTTGCTTCTCATTTCCTTAACGTTATAGTTAACAAATTCAATGAACTTTTCCACTGAAAACCTACTAAAAAGAAATTTCATAAAATGCAATGTCGGTTATTAATAACTCTTATCAATTAGTCTAACCTTGTACTGTACCATGCTCCAATTGTGACTCAGTCATGATCCCAAGTAATATTTAGTTTGTGTTTGTTAGCTGGTAGCTAAATTGCACATAAAACAAACGTGACATTTATTAAGTGAATAAAGCGTTAAGAGCAAACGATACAGCCACCATGCGGCAGCACTGAAGCACTAGTGGACTACGGTGATGGTATTAAGTGATTATTTTGAGAGCTCACCTGAGTTTGCCCTGCAAAGTTGTTCACTGCAAAATTTAACTCAGAATTCAGAGGAATTTCTTTTCACAACATTTTTTAGTCCATCATTGAGTGTTCTTTGGTGTCCTTTGTTGGGCACTTCTAAAGAACTCAAAAATTTGGCATATAAACTTAAACCAGGAAGTACTGTTTTATAATACCTATGATTGTTCTCTTTTACAAAAAATTATTTCATTTTACCCTCTAAATTATTTACCTTACAAATGAGCGCACGGATCACATTTTCTGATGTTTGATTAAAATTACCAGTTGGGATTGCATGCCGGCCGGTATGTGAGCGAGTGAGTTTTGGTAGCTCAATTTTTTTCATTCAATGCAGTGCAACATGCATTTTATTCCTTAACTGGTGTCCTACACTAATATTGTGTTTTTTCTCTGTTGCAGCAAATGCATTATTTGTTCATTCAATTATTTTAAATCTTGAAAATTATTATCTGTAAATTGTTACAGTTACCTCGTGTTAAATAGAATATTTATTTACCTATGTCATTTGTTCATTAATGTTGTGAATTACAGGTATTACTATCTTAAAGTACATCGACTTTCAATGGGCATTTGCGTTAAGGTACAGTTGTTTTAATATTTTGTTGAGGCTGCCTCACCGTTTTTTTCAATGAAACCTAATTTGGAGAAGAATGTTGTTTTCTAAGTAGCGTCCTCAAATTCATGCCAACATTACTATGATGAATACAGTATGCCTTGTAGAATCAGTTCAACATTGCTCGACTCCACGGAATTGCTGTGGATTACGCAAGTACGAGTAGATGCTCGTAGAACACTGCAATGCTCATTCCATAGCAGTAAATAAGTATTTTTGTCTTGCTTACTTCAATGCAAACAAGCACCATGCTATGTGATCATTAGAGTAGGAATTCGCTTGTTGTTAGACATGAGTTTTGCAGCTATCGCTGTGTAACAATAACCGACCGTCTCTTCACGTAATTGGCTTCTAAACTAATTTCAGAGAGGCGAATGGATAAAACTAATTTGCGGGTCAAGAGCTTTAACTTCTGTTGCTACAGGGACATTGCTCTCGCTTGCAATTAAGGAATTGGTGAGCGGTGGTCGTCGGTATGCGTGATGGCAAATACATAGAATAAATGAAAGTGGCATTTTTTTGCTTGCTATGAATTATGTGTTGTTCCAACTTTGTACTGGTAAAAGTAATTTGTTGATGAAGGGTGCCTCGATACAGCTAAAACTCTGTCATCAGATCGTGAAATTTTTATTTGAGTTCTGAGAACAGTTATCGCATTTTTGCGATGCGTATTTGGACGGGATCCGAGGTGTTCGTTAAGCTGTTAAGTCAAACTGCATTCCGTAAGTGGTTATTGTTTCGTGTGCTGCCGCCTTTTCAATTTTTTTTTAATTAAAAGCTCCGTAAAACCCCGATATTTACTGACGTTGGTGATCATCGTAAAAATTCGACAAATTTGTGATAGTGTCAATAGCAGTTGTATAGATCGTAAAGTTCATAATTCACGGTCACTTGATAGATTGTATGAGACATTTCGTGTTGAGAACTATTGATACTTATTTTGTAGTAGTAGGAATCCATGCAAACACTTATGAGTCCAGTTTTAAATTATATAAATATTTCAATTTGATTGAAATTTTTGTATGTTATAGTAGAGAGGTTATTTTCAAGTAGATTACGACGATTTTAATGCCAAATTTCTGCAGCCGGTGGGATCCACAGTGCTTGTCTGAAATTGCAATGTTGAAGCCCCGTCCATTAATTAAACTGTACATGAAGATCATCATCGTGTTAAGTCAATTAATTTTTCTTCATATATTGAGTTTATTTCATATTATGGATCATGAGGTATGGGAAATATTGTTCCCATCGTACCTCTGCGATGAAGAGAGCGTGGCAGCTGACGAGTTGAGTGTAGGTGCAGGATATGGTACTGAACCTCGGTCTCTTTGTTCCCCCGAGTCGCAACGCGCGCTGAGGCCGGGCATGCGGATATGCACACGGCAGGTACACCACACGAACCAAAGCACTGAGTAGCTTCTTAATTCGTATGTCATTCCTCTCTTATAACACACACAAAACTGACCTGAAAAATAACTAGTTATATTATTTTGCTTTGAAAACAAACAGGTGATTTCAATCAGTATTTTTCAATGTACCGATGATGAACATTCGTGGCCTTTGCACTATATAAGAATACTTGTTCTCTTCGTCGTTATTTTATTGGTATTCGATTTTGAATGGCATTATGTGGCATTAGAAATGCCAGAAAAATATGTCACCGATCTTGACTTGCAGCTGCGAATGAACACAAGCGACTGCAGTCAGCAGCGTGCCTGCAACTTCCCTTTATTTCTAAAAAATTCTGCTTTTTATTAACCGCATTTTTCTTTCTCGTTTGTGATTTTGTAAAGCCTGTCTGGAATCAACAACTGACATGCCTCGGCCTACCTAAATAAAGCAATTGTTTGGCTGGCTAGAGTCAAAGAAACGTCAGGAGGCCTTTGCGCTTGTAAAAGGCTGTTCAAAACAACTCGATTTTTTCCCTTCATTATACGAGCTTTTTTGCGTCTGCTCTTCTAACGGACCTCGTAATGAGCTTGATGCCTTGAGCATATTAATGGCTGGCAAAATAAGCTGGATTACCAGCAGCAGCTTGTCAACGAACAGGACCTCGCGTTCTCCGGTCTCTAGCTGCTGGAGTAGCGCTGCAAAAGTACCAAGTAAGAACCTCTGTAGTTTTGAGGGAACGTTTTCAGATATTACGGTCGAAGGTGCTCAAAAGCTACATTAATTTATACAGTACTAGCCATTACGAGTAAATTAGATTTTAGCAAAAAAAACGGATATTCTCCTTTTAACAGGGATTTCACTGTAGAAATCAAATTGATTTCGAAATTTTCTGTAATTTTTATATGTATAATTTTGTCAGTAAATATGCTATAGAAGCGCTTTATAATTGCCATGTATTTTTTGTTGTGCATTTTTTATTCATGCATTATACACGTACT
>VCRD01002740.1:45804-56093 GCA_006783055.1 Trinorchestia longiramus
AAGCAATCCTACACGCCCAGAAGCAATCCCACATTCCCAAAGGCAATTCCATCGCCCACAAGCAATTGTCATGAATATGAATACATAGACATAGATACGGAGGCATCTGTCACGAATATGAATACATGGACATAGGAATGTTGAACTCAACAACTGTAGCTGGTAGGCGATGGAGATTCAGGATGCAGGTGGCAAGCCTCTAAGATCAACGATGCCCCAAAATAAAACAAAGGAGACATTGTTGCTGGGTACGCCAGAAGAAAAAGCAAGACAAGGAAGAGAACATAATAACGCTGAGAGGAGCAATCACACAGGCGGTTCCCATATATAAGCAGCATCATAAACAACGTATTACAATTGAGTCTGGATAGCAAAAGTGTGACCAAGAAAAGGAATTAAGGAAGACAAATCTGCAGGGACAAGAGAAATTCGAGGTAGAGAATTTGAGCTCCGGAGAGAGAGAGACGCTGTGAGGCACGCAGCCGGTGAATCATGTAGTCAACTTTAACATCTTCTACCACCACCGCCGACAAAGTGAATTCAAGGAAGAAATTGTAAAGCAGTAACCCCAAAGAATCGTCAGCACGACCAATTCAGGGGAAAATGTAGCATCACCGTAATTTAGAGGAAACATCACATCTGCATCTACATGAAGTAATATTCATCAACATTTTGAACCGAGCTAACATCGCGCCAGAAGAGATAACTATGCGCTATTAGTATGCATTGTTCATATTGTCCCGGAGTTTGATTCAGCGTAATATTCATGCTTGAATTCAGGGTAAATGTTGATCTCTTGAAATCCAATGTCGGTTAACAATTTGCCAAAATTCAAAATACTTTATAAATGATCTGTGTTCTCATTTACGTTTATCACTCGGCAAGCTGCTAGAATAGCGTGCTTCATCCATAAAAATGTCTAGAGGGATTTGGACGCCTCAGTAGCGATCATGTTTGTTTGTTATAATAAATTTTTCATTCATTTTATTGCTTGATGCATGGTTGAAAATATTGGCAATGAACAAGCCCAAGAAAAGGGGGTTAATTCATCAGAGAGACGATGTATTTGAAAACAATTGATCTGTCAACTCTTTCAGAGTGATTAACCGGAACAAATTAACAAGTTCATTAATTAAATGTCATTAAATAAACATATATTCAATACACGCAATATAAATTAGGGAAACTAAATCCATATCGCAACACAATCTTTGACGCACACAAGCAATCTCACACGCCCACAAGCAATCCCACACGCACAAAAGCAATGGAACACGCACACAAGCAATGGAACAGCACACAAGCAATGCCACACGCACACAAGTAATGCCACACGCACACAAGCAATGCCACACGCACACAGGCAATCCCACACACCCACAAGCATTCCCACACACTCACAAGTGATGCGCAAACACAAGTGGAAATGCATGGAATTGAAGACAACTACTCAATGGTTACAAACTAGGCTTACCGGTCGTCGTAGATGAGCAGCGATGAGCCTAGACATCATGACCGTGATGATCTTCTTGCAAGGACAATCGTTCCACCGCGGTGCTTCTCAGCATAGCCGTGTTGTACCTCAAAGAGAGGATAATAAAGAGGTATTAGAATGGTTAAAAAACCTTCAATTATCAATCCTTGACTGTCCCTCTAGCCCAGGGGTCACCAAACTTTTTTCACAGTGGGCCGGATAACTGAAAGAATGACGAGCGTGGGCCGCATAATCATTCTGTTCAATACTTGCAAGCCAGAACGAAAGCTCTGGGAAAAAAGACGAAAAACTAAGTTAAAAAAAGACGTCAGTTCAACGTCGACGGGCCTGGTGAACTGACGTCGCGGGCCGGATTCGGCCCGCAGGCCGTAGTTTGGTGACCCCTGCTCTAGCCTCTATTAACACCTTTTTATCGGTTCTCAGTTGTGCTGGTCACACTCAACTAGTGATGATTCATGTTCAAGACAGTGATTTCAGGCACAAAACATGAGGAGTCCTCATTGGATCTCTCTAAGCTTGCTTCTTTTCATCGCTAACATTAACGACATCAAAAATCATCGGTCGAATCAACAAATTTAGCCACGACACAAAACTGTCACATAGTGTTCACCGAAGGAGACAGAATGACTATTCAATCAAACCTCAATCGTCTACGTCATTGGATTGAAACCTGTTAAATGAGTTTCAACATTGATGAACATACAGTCACGTACGTTGGTGGTAATACATTTCCATCCATCATACGATGCATGACACACCTGTTGAATCAGTACTGCAACAAAGACCTCTTAAGATCATTATCAATGAAAATCTCGAGCATGGTAAATAGGTGGAAAAAAGAGTCAGAAATGCGAGTAGGATTCTTTACTTCGTCGCTAGAAATTTTGAATACAAGTCAAAGAACATCAGCTTACCGCTCCATAAAGCGCTAGTGCAGCCGCTTCTAGAATATACAGCGAAACTACGGTCTCCTACTCTGCGAACAAATATTAATAAAATGGAGAAAATTCAGCACGAAGCAACTAGATAATTCCTGCACTCCTCAATCTCAGCTACAAAAAGCATCTTCAGGAGCTTGAACTCAATAACTTATAACTAAGAAGACTACGAGGACAACTCATCAAAACCTAGATGCATCTCGCTGGCTTAAACGATTTTACTCTACAAGGCTTTTTCGACGAACGATATCGAGCGAACCAGAAATAACGAAAAATACCCAGACACCAGAAATAACCAGAAACCAGAAACAGCCAAAAATAACCAGACACCAGAAATAACGAGAAACGAGAAACCAGAAATAATTAGAAACAACCAGATACCAGAAATAACCATAAACAACGAGAAACCAGAAATAATTAGAAATAACTAGAAACAACCAGACACCAGAAATAACCAAAAACGAGAAACCAGAAATAAGTAGAAATAAGCAGAAACAATATGAAACTTAGCAATATCCTAGCTCCTTAATTTCTTTGCAGTTAAAGTTGTCACCACCTGGGACCAGCCACGCGAAAGTGTAGTTTCTGTTTTCACTGTAAGCTCGTACAGAAATCGTCGTACTACCAGCAATCCATATTGCAATCCTTCTTTTGTATGATCCTAATTTAACACAAGTAATTCAGCGTAATAAATGTTCGTGATTTAATCCTTTAGGGATTACAAAATTGGAAATGAATGATCACTTTTAACTTGTAGATGCAGAAAGTTCTTACTTTTTACTCCTGAAGGAATTTATGCAGTTTTAATACAGATGTTAATATCATAGTCCTGATTTTTAAAACTCAGGCAGGTTCCCTACTTCGAAGAATACTTAGGTATAAAATATTAAATTGGATTCCAAACAGCTATTCAACTCAAAGTAAAATCTCTCGGTAACATCTGTGAAGATTTAAGTGGAAGCTAAATCTCACAAGTTGTTAAACTCAACAGCAGGAGTGACTGCAACAATTGGTGTACAACTTCAGTAATACCAGTGACATCAAAGTCATTTTCGTCTCTCGAAAACGCTAGGCTTAGTAGGGTAGCAACGTGAAACAGGCAGAATTGTAATTTAAGCACATAAATAAGCTGTAATAAGAGTAATTAACGCCAATAAAGAACTAATAAAAAGTTTCACAAAGTAAAGTGTTGAGCTTCAACACCATTTTGTGAAACGTGAATCCTGACTATAGTTTTATGAAGTAAAACACGTGTCTACAATAAAAATCAAAACCAGATGATTTGAACGGAATTAATCGTTAAACAACAGAGCTACTAACAACTAACCTGAACAAATGTGCTGTGAAGTAATTCCTTGCGTCCACTCGTGTGCTAACAACGCCCGAGGGAGAACATTTTTCTTCAATTAATACACAATCACTGCAGCGGCATCACACAAAATGAAGTTGGTTGATATGAAGTGTCACAGAATGCCGGTGTCCGAAGTGTAACAGTCGGTTGCTTTTGCGGAAAAATTTGAAGTGAAAAAAGCATGGAAAGAAAATTGATAAATAAGACGAATTTTACTAGTTCGTTTCCAAATACTGCAGTTGCTGTTTACTATGTGATCAACAATAATAAAGGATCTTCGTAAGAACCTTTACTTCAAGTTCAACAAACGGATTATATACAGTACCTGAAAAGGGAACTTTATGTCATCTAATTACTAATAGATGTCTAAATTCATTTACTTATGATATTTCGAAGTTACCGTCTGTAAACCAAGATAAATCCACGCTAATTCAAACGTCATGCCCTTTTTTACAAAATTACAAGAAGTAAAAGGCTCAGGCGCTATCATTTTATTTCCAGTTGTGATCTCAATAAGTAAATTGATAACTAAAAACCTTGACAAAAATGAATATGTAAGTACACAGCACTTTCCATATCTTGGTGTCCGAATATTTCACTATTATAAGTGATGAAATAAAAACAATCTTAGACTTAGATTTAGGGCCAGCGTTTGGCTGGGGCCCTTGTAACGGCCTCCAATTCCCTTCAACACACATACGTAATGCTCTGCAGCTAGACACATTAAAATAAAATAATATAACACACTTAGAAGACGAGCATTGATGCACAACCACTTTGACGTTTTCACCGAAGTGCGTTTGCAAAATTTCGTTAAATTTCGAACTATTGAAAGAAAATAAGAAAAATGTCATATTGGTCCCTTACGTTTTGTGTTAAAATCATGAAACTAATAACTGTGATTAATTCTTATCAAAATCAACGTGTGGTGAACAGAAAACGATTATTTTCATTTCAACAATGTTTTGAAAAAATACATATAATAAAGGTTTTCGAACACGCAGTTCTTTGCGAAAAAATATCCTTGAAAACGTCAGGAAAAATCAACGCGTTTTGGATAAAATTTCAGTGTAGTATGTTTCTGTTGAACGCATGTTTCAGCGCCTGAATTTTATTCAGCATCACACATGATTTTTGTAACCAAGATTTTATGAATGATCTTGAACATGAATCAAAAACATCAGGAACTACATGTATACCTGGTTTATTAAATTTAAATACCGTAGCAGGTCTTAAATACACTGGAGTGGATTTTACTAACGGATAATGAAAGAAAAACTAGCAAAGTTGATTTTTTTATTAGAGCATTTATATAGTTGAATTCCTGACCGAATTTCCGGACTCAGAATCTATGATAAAAGGAACATAAGAGAAGTTAGCTCACATCTATATACATTATTGAACACATGTAGGGACACGCCATGTTCATGTGGTGAGCAGGACAGTTACGTACATCAAAAACTACAGTTAAAATATTGTCGAGATGGACACATCATACATGCCAAAAGTACTTTCACTAAGATCTAAACATTTAATTCAATGAAATGCATGATGCAAATACACAAGTCTACTACAAAACATCTTCGTTCGCCAAAAGGAATGTTGAAGTATAGATGATTGAACTATGAAAATATCGTTCCTTAGAAATCAAGACAGAAGGATAGGAGCTGGGATGGAGCGTAATACATAGTTGGACATGCTGCAGTTACGCTTCTATCCTCTAGTTAGGACATCTATAACGATGATGCATAATGATGGCACATAATGATAACGCATAATGATAACACACAGTGGAATCAAAGAGGTGGTGAAAAGAACGCTCGATTCATCCTGGAATTGCGACTTTTTTTAAGAATTGCAACTAATTCTTGGACAATGCACATCCTCGTGAGTTACAAAATATAAGGACGAAATGGAAGCCAAATTTGACCTTTCGCTAAGCGATCTACATAACTACAAAATATTTCACGTATACTTATGCTTCACAATATACTAAACATGATTTTTTACTATGAAAACGAATGAATTTAGAGTTCACCATAAATACAAATGACTCTGTTGTTGCAAAGTCTGCTGCTCTCTACATAGAAGTATGCTCTAATACAGCCTTGTACACCCCAATGTACATGGAAATATACAAATGAGTTTTGATTTATCATTACTTACGGATAACAACTAAAATATGTCCAGTCTATGAGATACCATCGAGAATTTGGCATATTTTGTACAGATATTCTTGTGAAGATGCAGTGCGTGTGAAATATACAGGGTGCGGCAACATAACTTCCTTTTTTCAAGGAAGTTCCTTTCTTATTTCATGAATTTATGCTGCCGCAACCTGTACTTCTAAAAAATACGGTGCCTACATAGGCCATCAATGGCTACCATGCAATGGTAAACAAGCTTTCGCAACTCATATGATATTAGTGAATTCATTTTAATCAAAGATGCCACCAACGAATTTAGAACTGAAGAACTCTTGAAAGGATACATTTTTCTAAAAATTTATAGCTGGAAGTTTTGCTTAACGAATAATGAAGTAAAGGCTTCGCATCGGGAAAAGCAGTACATTTTTTTCAAACACACTAAACTCTTAAAGCACTGACAATTACAGTCGTTCCTTGAAATTCAGACGTTGCGTAGGTTTCCCTTAACTTCCTCTAACTATAATAACTTGGCAGCTGAGAATAATTCTGTGTGAATAATCAACGGAAGAAGCAGCTCTTGTTAGCAAAATTATGATTCAGAGAACATTACATTAGTTAACAAAGAACATTAGTAAATGTTGCAGCGATAGCAAATAATGGAGCACAACGCATAGCTAAACATCAGATTAACTCACTGACTACTAGTGTTTCATGCATGCAATAATATAACAATAGTGTAGTATTTTTCACTGTACTTCAGTATTGAATTACGTTTTTGCATGAGACGAGTATTGAAACATACTTTCTGAGAGCAGTTACATAATTATATTTATCTTCCGAAGAACGCGAAGTCCCCAAAATATAAATGACAATTTTTTTTAACAAAAGATTCAAAAAAAGTTTAAAACTAATGTACTAATTTTTAAGGACATTTGAAAAGCATATACACATGAAACGGTCGATATTCTACAAAATTGTAATTCCTACTCAACTTCTGATGCAAGTCCTCAACCGTCTTCACTCCTCAGTAAACATTTAAATTCACATCATATTAAAGGTAGGAAAAGATTTTGATTATAACAAGTGATATTGATATTTTATATATATTTGTATAGTTAGCAACATACATACATACAAGGAAGATGAGAATGGACACATTATACACACTAACATATAATATAATTTCACTACACGGGACACTATGAAATATGAAATATACACCCACACACACACACATATATTATATATATATATATATATATATTATATATTATATATGAGTGGCTTGAGAAACGTAATCACAAAATTAAATATTTTCAGATTTCCATAAGAAGTGATATAACTGAGATGCTAAATTCATTAATGTTTTACATCTTCTTAAAATATTGTGTTTTTAGCTTAGCACACTAGTGTCTTTTAGAAATTTGAAAATTGTTGGGCATCTTTGGAAATGAGTAAAAACTCTCGCCAGCTGAACTTTTGCACGGAATATGATCGCCCATCCGCTAAATTATTCGTGTTTTATTTCAAAGTGTTGTTCTCTTTAATATGATGGCTACATGATTTAAGTAGTTCTAAGCGTGTCATGATTTAACATTCAAAATATTTTCGCAAATGCACCTTACGAAGATCTGTAACACATAGTTACAGTATCAGCACGGAATATGTAACACAGATACAGTATCAGCATTGAATATGTATGTAACACACATAGTTACAGTATCAGCATTGAATATGTATGTAACACACATAGTTACAGTATCAGCATTGAATATGTATGTAACACACATAGTTACAGTATCAGCACGAAACATGTGTATAACACAGTTACAGCATTAGCACGGAATATACAACGCTTACGTAATTACAGCATCAGCACGGAATATGTAACGCAGTTACAGCATCAGCACGGCACATGCAACGCAGTTACATCATCATTTCCTGGAATAAACAACTAATATTAAAAAGCAGAAAAGCAATCAAAAAATGAAGTGGTCAGTAAAATCAATCTTAACTCACCTCGAATGTAAATTTTCATCCTCCTTCAATAATTTGCCATTAATTAGAAGAACTAAAAGTTGTATGTAAACGTGTGTAGGTAAATTGATATTTTGACAGGACATCTTTCTTGTCTTCCTCCACGATACATTTGTTTCCAATCAAGTCCAAAAAATCTACTAGAATTGAAGAGGTAGTAGGTCAAGAATCGAGATAAAACACTACAGCGTATTCTTGCAAAACTTCATTTTTCTATAAATGCAGTATTCGAATTTATGTTTAAAATTATGTGCTGTACAAAAGAACCCCTAAAAATTAACCAGAATTCAATTTTTAAAAGTATCTAGAATACCTAGAATTGCATGCATAAGATAGGTTGTTCCGAGTGTTATTGAACACCTATCATAACAGACCATCCACCTTATGCATGCAATTTGTATTCTAGATAGCGATAAATAATAATGAAACTTTTTATTAGCCCCAACTGTAGTTGAAAACATTGCAGAGTGGTTACCATTCTGATCCTACTAGCCACCTATTGTGACTCTAAATTACTTATAACACGATTCGAACATGTGTTATACAGTACAGGTTTGTTTCGACACCTACATTTGACTGCATGATTATTCAAACAAGCCTAACAAGTCGTATTGAAAAAGACTAAGATCCGTTGCAAGTTTTTTTGCCCGTTAAAAAGCGCAAAAAAATTCTTGATCGAATTATAGTTCGAGCAATTTTCATTGCGTAATTTTAATTCACGAGCAGTTATTTACGAGTACCAAGTATTTTCTTCAAAAAATGTGATTGAAGCCAACATATTTTTTGATAAAAATGCGTGATAAAATACACAATTAACTCATATTTCTGAAGACTGATGAGACAAGGTGTCTTAGTTCATGAATTCTGAAGAAAACAAAAGAATGTTTACGACATAATTGCCATGATATTAACAAAACAACATGATATCGAAGTACAGGGTGTCCAGAAAGTCTCTTTACCATTTGGTGTAATAAATTTTCGTAAAGGTAAAGAGACTTTGTGGACACCATGTACTACTTGCGAGTTGTGTTTGTTTTTGCAGAACGATGATTGGTCAAAAATTCCATAGTTCATGTTGACAGAGACGCGTGATTGGTCATAAAGAATCCCTAAATTTCGACCTTGGTTATGTGGTTAACCACCTGGTTGTGTGGTTCACCACCTGGTTGTGTGGTTCACCACCTGGTTGTGTGGTTCACCACCTGGTTGTGTAGTTCACCACCTGGTTGTGTGGTTCACCACCTGGTTGTGTGGTTCACCACCTGGTTGTGTGGTTCACCACCTGGTTGTGTGGTTCACCACCTGGTTGTGTGGTTCACCACCTGGTTGTGTGGTTCACCACCTGGTTGTGTGGTTCACCACCTGGTTGTGCAGTTCAACCCTTGTTATATAATTGAACCCTGGTTGAATAATTCAAATTTATTCGCGTAGTTTAACCCTGGTCGTACACAAAAAAACTTGAAAGTCACATGTGACCAATTGAAAGAAATAAAGCACATTAGATGGAGAAATTGCAGTATGCAAAGACAGCATAGCTGTGGTGAATACCTGTATTTCTAAAAGGCATCTTAACAAATTATTTATTCACCAGATACGAAGCCCGTTTATCATGTAAACTATTTTTCATAGCAATAGCTACATAATATTGTCCTTCAATTAGTTATTTATGGAAATGAAGGATTTGGTATATAAGATACCGTCTCGGTCCCAACAATTTAAACTAGAAAATAGTGCAAGCAAGTAAATAATTTCAATGTTAACAAATTAAAACTGCAGAAAGTTATTCCTAAATCAACAACGATTTATTTCAAGTTTGCTCGTCTCCAAATTGTTTAAAAGAATTAGAATAAACTTTTAAGAAATTAAGAATAAATTTTCTTAAGACGTAAATTAAGATCAACACTCAAGAAAGTCCGCCAACTGCAGTCTTCTTTAATCGAAGGAGAAATTCAAGAATTCTGCAGGACTGACACTTCTGAAAGCCATATAAATCACTGAAGAAGTTAGCATAAAAAATTCCCAAAATGTGGCTACAGATTTTTCCCAGAATTTATGTTTTCCTTATTGAGTTTTCTTTTAGACGGGAGTAACAGGAGAAAATTTTGGAGATTTTTGAGCTGCCCAGCATCACGAAAACAAGTTTCAATTTCATGCCGCTATGAGCGAACCGTTTGTACTAAGCTCATTGTGACCCTTTCAATTGCAGCGTTTACAGAAGTAACAATGGTACTCAAACAGACTTCATTAATGTGGCAACAACGCTACTCAAACAGACGTAATGTGGCTACAATGCGACTCAAACAGACTTCATTAATGGGGCA
>VCRD01002740.1:56448-69712 GCA_006783055.1 Trinorchestia longiramus
TCAAACAGACGTAATGTGACAACAACGCTTCTCAAACAGACGTAATGTGGCAACAACAACGCGACTCAAACAGACGTAATGTGACAACAACTACGCGACTCAAACAGACGTAATGTGACAACAACGCTTCTCAAACAGACGTAATGTGACAACAACAACGCGACTCAAACAGACGTAATGTGACAACAACAACGCGACTCAAACAGACGTAATGTGACAACAACAACGCGACTCAAACAGGCGGAAATGATGCCGGACTGTGATAACAAGAACAAAGAAGTAATGAAAATAACGGCGCTTTTAAGGAAGAAAATAGCGCATCATAAGGCTGGTAGGACGGTTTTCTCTAAAATATCCTTAGCTATTCATAAAAAAATCAATAAAATTCAGGAATTACCCTGAATGATGGGAATAAAAGGAACAAAATACGTCGCAATGAGCTGGCCGTATGGAGACAATTAATTAGAAAGCTATCGAAATTATTGGTAATTAATGTTTCCTCTCTGACCGATTGTTCTCGAGGCGATTAACAGGTTAACAAGAGCTCTTAAGTGATACATACATAAATTAATATATAAGTAAGCACTAACAGGTTATTTAGCTTTTATGTACCTAGATTTCTGCCAAGGCATCGCAGATGTTGACAATTTTGAAATTTTTAGCAACTGAGGATAGGCATAAATCGTAAATGTTAAGCCGTTACACAGAGTGGAATCAGAATAAAATATCAAAGCCAAGTACCCCAGAACTGTCACCCATGTGTCAAGTACCCCAGAACTGTCACCCATGTGACAAGTACCCCAGAACTGTCACCTATGTGACAAGTACCCCAGAACTGTCACCCATGCGTCAAGTACCCCAGAACTGTCATCCATGTGACAAGTACCCCAGAACTGTCACCCATGGGACAAGTACCCCAGAACTGTCACCCATGTGACAAGTACCCCAGAACTGTCACCCATGTGACAAGTACCCCAGAACTGTCACCCATGTGACAAGTACCCCAGAACTGTCACTCATCACGTACACAGATCCACAAAACACAAACAATACAGAACATATTCAATTACTATCGTAATATAAAAAATTCAATTGCTAACATTCAGTCTTTTGTAAAATGTGAATATTTGTTCAGATTTATATCAAATTATTTATTCAGATTTGTTTTAACGTAAATGTAGCGTTACTCAAAGATCATGGAATAAAAATATGAATACATTTTATTCTTGTTTAGATTCAGCGAAGAAAAATAAAAATTATTTTCTCGAGCTGGACGAAAAGCTGAAAAATCTTTCATAGCGCTAGACAAAAAAGGAAATGTTTATAGCGCAAAAGCTATAAACATTGGGACACAAATATTTTTCAAACAAAACAAATTCATTCAGTCATGAATAAAACATTTCACTCTTGAAAACTTTTAGTCGATGTACAAGACGCTGCACACTGGACAATAAGGAAACACCTTAGCAAGGAATGAGTTAGTCTACCCTAAGGAGTTAATTAGCAAAACTAGAGTTCCCTGAACTGGTATCACATATACGCTCTTTGTTTGCAAAGGAAACAAACACATTGGAAACAGCAACAAATTTCCCCTTAACAAATAACGCATGTGGACGTTTATATCGATTATGATGTAGAAATTAAATGAAATTAAACGTTTGAAGAACATCAAGAAAATTAAAAGAATTTTCAAGAATCAGAATTTAAATGTACTTTTCAGTTACCTTTTTTGTTCTGGTACCCAATTGCTTTCAGTCAAAACTTGTACCTCTACATACATATTTTCAAGTACTTAATTATAGCACTTTCATCATTAACCTGAAGATTGTCATATCATCAAAAACTAAATGCTCCGTAAGTCACTGGCAGTAGAAAAAGTAAAGAATTATCACTTTGCCATGGTTTTGATTAAACTTTAGGTCTACAGAATATCACTTTATAAGAAGACATTACGATGGCCATTATCGCATAGTACATGTCTACTGTAAACTCAACATTCTGTGAACACAGAGTACATGTCTACTGTAAACTCAACATTCTGTGAACACAGAGTACATGTCTACTGTAAACTCAACATTCTGTGAACACAGAGTACATGTCTACAGTAAACTCAACATTCTGTGAACACAGAGTACATGTCTACAGTAAACTCAACATTCTGTGAACACAGAGTACATGTCTACTGTAAACTTAACACGTTGACTCCGAAGTGGTACGTATGTGTACCACTTAGGTTAGGTTCTGTAATTTTTTCAGATCCTTCTAGTGACTATGCGTACAAAGTGAAGTTTTACACCAGTCAGGCAATCGGAGGCCACGTGTCAATATTCTGAGTATGAATGAAAACACTCAGGTTTTTCTTCCACTAAATTTGGTCATAGTCTTCGTCTCCCTGTAGTAAGAGGATGTAATGTACTACTCTGTTATTTATTCTAGTACGTTTAGTTTATGATAATAATAATCAGAATAATAATAAGTGAGGCAAACACACGTGATACATTCTTGGTACTAATTTTGTCTTATTTGTAGCACTACAAGAAAAAAATTCCTGCCATGAAGTGGAATTTTAAGGAAGTATTCCTGCCATGAAGTGGAATTTTAAGGAAGTATTCCAGCCATGAAGTGGAATATTAAGGAAGCATTCCAGCCATGAAGTGGAATTTTAAGGAAGCATTCCTGCCATAAAATGGAATTTTACGGAAGTATTCCTGTCATGAATTGGAGTTTTATGAAAATGTTCCTGTCACGGAATGAAATTTTGAAGAAATATTCATCCGTGCAAAGAATACACTCTAAAAATTGTTTGTAATTTGTCCGCTGAATGTTTAAAGGTGAAAACTTAAAAATACTTCTAATCCTTCTAAGGGCACAGTCATGAAGTTTGTAACTATAAACTGATTCACAATATAAAAATAAATAACCAATAGAATCTATTAAAAAAATACAATTATTCAGATTTTAAGATTAGTTTCGCTGCACTCATGAAATCCTCGCAAAATATTTGTTAAAATATTTTTCAAAACATTCGTAAAAATATTTGTCAAAATATTCGGCAAACGAAATTACTGCTGCAAGTTCTTGTCTCTTTAAAGAGACAAAGATCTGACAAATGTATTGATTTATTTATCAATTTACAAAATCGTTTCAACTCCACAATGGTTGAAGTACATATATAAGAGAAATACACTACATTCGATGCATCAACGCAACCGTGAACGCTAGAAGAAAGTTATACACACAAGTCATTCCATTGAAATACGGAAATTAGTCTCTAAATATCACTTCACAAGATTTTTATTATAGGTTTTCGAGTAAAAAATACGTAATAATATTGTCACGTGTCCCCTTTACGCACAGGGTAAGAAATATCGTAGTTCAAGTTAGTTGACTTAATAAGAATATCATCTAAATACTGGACAGCTTATACAAAGTTTTCTTCGCATGTTCCAGTCACATACGCGTCTATGTTTTCATTTTTCGAGTTTTTTAGGTCGAACTAATTGAACTCAGATAACTTTGAAATATAACTCATAAAATACTATATCCATTAGGGGTTGTAGGATTCTCAAAACATGTACATGTTTTGTAAAACTGTCGTAGTTTTGTAGAGACTACTTTCATCTAATGAAAATTAACAAAGGTTCAATTTTCATTGATGATCACAAAAACACACGAAACCTGGAAACTCCACGAGCTCAAGTCACTTCATTAAGACAAAGTAGAAGTACTAAATTTTAAAATAATCAAAATGACCTGGTCAACTACGCCGAAAAAAAATCACCAAAATAAATGCATATACAGTGTTTAGGTTGTCAGCAGTGTAAAAATATACGAAAATTTAATCAGTACTCACCATGAGTAGTGACTCTTGGATACATCGAGCAAAACATTTCCCTCATAAAATTTCTTGGCATACGAGCATCAAAAATCTTCGCAAAAATTTGCATTTATTCTTGCCTCATAACAGCTGCTGCTAACGCAGCTCCTTGAGTCACTGGGAATTTGGAAGTTGATAGCGGTTAATTTGGACACAAGTTCTTATTTTGTTAAAAACTAAATTTTAATTGGTACT
The DNA here is from genome assembly GCA_006783055.1 of Trinorchestia longiramus. Taxonomy (NCBI): domain Eukaryota; kingdom Metazoa; phylum Arthropoda; class Malacostraca; order Amphipoda; family Talitridae; genus Trinorchestia; species Trinorchestia longiramus. Next base: position 60,521 of record VCRD01002740.1, read on the forward strand.
AATCTTCATTTATATCCTTTTCGTATCAAGAATGCGACAGACCTATCCTATTCTGTCTTATCCAATCGTATCATGTCCTGTTATAGCCTATCCCATCATATCCTATTATATCCTATCCTGTCCTATCCAACCATATCCTATCCTGTTATACTTTATCCCAACACATCCTATTCCATCCTATCCTATTATATCCTATCACATTATATCCCATCCTATCGTATCACATCTTATCCTACCTACTATATTACATCCCATCCTATCACATGCCTATTCCAACCATGGGTTCTTTTTAGCGATTTTTCACAAATATCATTATTTTTTATTTTAAATCTGAAAATCCTGCAGCCAAGCTAGAAAACTAATTTTCTCAACTAGATTCTTGAACACCAGAATCACAGAGCTGTGGTGCACATAATCTTTATGTTTACTGAAGAACTAAGTCTAGAGAATGGAAGCTTTCAACACACACCTACAGTACAACTGTCGTGATGCACATCTTTGTTCGAAGATAGTGAGTAGATGTGAAACATTACACTAAATATAAAAATACTCTCAATTGGACAAAATACCTCCTCATTTTGTTAAAAGCCATACAAGCAAGACAAACTTTTCATTTCTTCAAAAAAATTTTCAGTTAACCAAGCTGTATGATACAAAAAATATTTCTTCGTTGACTTTAACTCTTTCCGATCTCATTATGCAGAAGCATTCATCTACATTCATGTTTACCTTCGAAACATAATTCATGTTCATTGTTGAAACACGGTCCAAGTTTCACGATGAAATAATATTAATATCTACTTTAAGGTCAATATTAACGTTTCATGTTGAAAGAAAATTCAAACTACATGTTGAAACAAAATTCAAGTTTCATGTTGAAACAAAATTCAAATTTCATGTTGATTTGAGATTCTTCAAATTTCATGTTTGAAATGAGATTCTTCAAATTTCGCAAGCTTGACGAGTACTTCGAATTACTGCCTATATTAATTCTTTAATTCGTTTTTTACATCATCATTGAAGGAAAGCTACAAATTCAAGTTCAATTCAGATAAAAAATTATTCCTTACCGAAAGAAACTAGAAGGAAATTTTTGCAACATTACGAGGCACTGAAGAGCGCATGAAACAAACACAGACAGCAATGCAGTGGCACAACGAATACATAATTTAACTAACTACATTTGTTCGATAGTCCACATCACAAAATCATATGAAAACCTTTTTGTTTCATAGGATAGTAGGATCTAGGATCTTAGAAAAGTGGGATCTAGGACGGTAGGATAGTAGGATCTAGGTTCTTAGAAAAGTGGGATCTAGGACGGTAGGATAGTAGGATCTAAGATCGTAGGATCCTCGATAGTATGATCGTAGGATTTAAGATCGTGGGATAGTGGGATGTAGGATCGTAGGACAATGGGATCATAGGATAGTAGGATCTGGGTTCGTAGGATCGTAGAATTTAAGATCATAGGATAGTAGGATCTAGGATCGTAGGATCGTAGAATTTAAGATCATAGGATAGTAGGATCTGATAGTAGGGTAATAGGATCAAGAATCGTGCAATAGTTTTCACACTCCCATTCGTTGGCAAGCTTCGGAAGACATGTTCCTACGCAAAAATAAGTGACGATTAAAATCATCATCAAAAATAAATGATGATTAAAAACATGTTTAATGGCTGAGCACACCAATATGAGAATCCTTTTGATGTTCCACGATATACACATTTCTCTAGCCTGTAGGAAGCTAAATGTGACATTAAATAGAAGTGCTATGCGTACTGTGCAGTTTAGCTGGGCCAGTTTTCTGCTGACTCCGAGCAATGTGTTCGTTCGTGCATTATGGAGGCGTGGCAAGGGGCCCATGGTGAGGGAATTACGAAGTAATCTTCCTCACTAAACGTCCTTTATAAATGCTCCCCGTCTCATTTAGGGAAAAATACCAATAAAATGAGAGTACACAGTACATAGAGTATACTGTGCCTAGCGTACATTGTACACAGCGTACACTGTACATGGCGTACACTGTACATGGTGTACACTGTACATGGCGTACACTGTACATGGCGTACACTGTACATGGTGTACACTGTACTCAGCATACACTGTACATGGCGTAGACTGTACATGGCGTACACTGTACATAGCGTACTGTACAGATCGTACACATAATAGCGCCACATGGAGTATTCGTAGAACGCCAGTTCAAAGTGAGATCTCCATAATATTATGTTTGTTATCACTAGTTTTCAGCTTTTTGACTATTGGTTAAGATATGGAATTTTTACGTGTGTTTCAACTCATTGCTTTGCCATAAGAAAAAAACTAGAATTTTATGAACAAAGAACTGGCATTATCAACGATACTAAATTTGTCCGCCAGTAAACGTCCGTGTAGCGAATAAATCGTAAATGTACGCGTAATTCTTTTATATAAGTTAACACCATTTACTGTTATTTCAATCATTCAATCATTAACTAAAAAAATTTGCTACAGAAATTTGAAACCGTGTTTAGTTGTCAACAAAAAACCAGTGTACAGGGTGTAACAATATAATTTCCTTTTTTGCCCTTCAAAGAGTCATGAAAAAAGGAAGTAATGTTGCCGCACCCTGTACAACAACAGTTCTTTAACAGGGATCAGGACGCATAAACTATTCATTGACACGAGCTTTTCTCAATGAAGAAGAAGATCAAATTGAGGAAAGAACATGCATGATTGAAGACACTACATGACGTCTAGAGTTGCACCTCATGCATATCAAAGACACTTGTTCCTAGTAATCTATGTAGACATCTAGATAGTCGAAAAGTTAACACATACAATGATGATTCATCACTTTCTTCAAATCCGTAATTGAAGGCCACGAAAATGATGGCCATCAAGCAACTACAGCTTCAAATTCTACGTATTGTGTGGAAAGCAACTCTGCACAACAGCCACCGAGGATAGCGTTAAAAGTTAGAATCTCTTCGACACATTTCCTGCATTAAAGTTTCCAACCCCTGAGTGTAATCCAACTTTCTGGTGGCAACACTACATCACTAAAATGAACACTCACAAAGTGTATACTTGCATTTTTTCCATAAACAAAAAGATGTATATTTTTCTCATGTAACACACCAGTTGGTCACAATGCAGCAAACGCGTTCCATTAAATTCTTCTCATTGAATTAGAGGCACAGGAATGAGACAATGAATTGTCAAAGCAGACTTGAGAACAAACAAACCAAGAAGCACAATATTTTAGCATATATACAGAGATACTTGGACTGGGGACCTGTTCTAAATCTATTGAACTAAAATACTTGCCATACATGGAGGTTTGTTATACGAGGTCAGTGTTCAGCATTTATGAATGTGAACAATAATGTGGACACTCACAATAATTGACACCACTCCTAAATTAATTAAGAACAAACTAATCTTTTACGATTACCCTGCTACCCTGAGTAGATGTAGGACGTCATTTTACTAAAAATCGGAATAAATGTTGTCAGGGTAATAGAAAAGTGATGAATTTCATTGATAATTACAAAGTTAAATACCAACTGCGTCCACTCAACCTACTTCTAAAAATTATTGTACTGGTATCCGCATTTGTTAATTTCTCAAAATGGCATTCATGAGAATTAACAGCAGGGTCGTAGTTATCGTTCGCTATAACTAATTTGATTCATGAACAAATACATTTAGGGTGCGGAAAACAAAGATTTTCATCTGCGTAAAGTACTTATTATGGCAGTGATTTTTGTCTAATTTGTCACAAACAAACAAAACATCATCGGAATCCTGTGCCGAAATCAGTTAAGCTGTTAACTAATTAAATCAGTTAAAACTGTTAACCAATTAAATCAGTTAAAACTGTTAACCAATTAAATCAGTTAAACCGGAAACCAATTAAATCAGTTAAATTTGTAACCAATTAAATCAGTTAAACTGTCAGCCAATTAGATGATAATAAAAAACAATGAACTAGCGCGATATGATCCTTCAAGAAACAGAAATAAAGTATTTATAGACGATAGAATTCGAACAGGCAACATGCATGATATGAGTGGTGGAGATTCAACACATTTATGTATATAAACGAAATATAAGTCTCAACAGGGGCTTAAAAATAATTTTAAAAACTTCAACGAAGAGCTACATAGGAATGTAATCTCGGGCTAAAACTAGGCTAAAAATAAGAACGAAATATATATGTTGTGGAGAGGCTAACGTTTAAGAATAATTATAAGTTATGATTATAATATTTTGATGTTAATTGTTCGTTTGAATGAAAAAGGTTTCTAGAACATAACTGAAAGCTTACACTAAAATATTAAACTATTTTAAACGTCAGGTCAACAATAATTAAAATTAAACTTATATTCGCTCCACAACTTCTAAAACAAGGAAAGTACTTGACAAAATGAAATAACAAAAAAATTAATTAGATACTGGTATACGTTCACGTACAATACACGTGAAATTCCCGAAAGTTTGGGACACGGATACTCTGCAGGCAAGAAACAGAAGAATAAGCTAACTCAATATTCAAAAAATTCTGGAAACTGCCTTTCGAAAAAGCTACCATTGTGACAAATCTATCAGCCTGCAGCGTGACACAGATATGATGTAAACCAGTCTACCTCTTTATGTCCAGGAAAAATAGGCTTGTAGCTACAGCCATGTAGAAAGGTAGAAATACGCTTGTAGCTACAGCCATGTATCAAGGTAGAAATATGCTTCCAGCTACAGCCATGTATCTAAGTACAAATAAGCTTGTAGCTACAGCCATGTGTTCAGGTAGAACTACGCTTGTGGCTAAAAATATTTTCATTTGTGTTTGTTACAACTACTGCAACCCACATAACAAACCGTTGCCACAAATTCAACAATTGCCCTCCGTTGTTGAATTTGCCACACACCGTAGGTGGAATATGACTGTACCTACACTCCGTAGGTGAAATATGACTGTACCCACACTTCGTGGGTGGAATATGACTGTACCCACACACCTTAGGTGGAATTTGCCTGCACCCACACACCGTAGGTGGAATATGACTGTACCTACACTCCGTAGGTGGAATATGACTGTACCCACACTTCATGGGTGGAATATGACTGTACCCACACTCCGTAGTTGGATTATGACTGTATTCACACTCCGTAGGTGAAATATGACTGTTCCCACACTTCGTAGGTAAAACATGACTGTACCCACACTCCGTAGGTGGAATATGACTGTACCCACACTCCGTAGGTGGAATATGACTGCACCCACACTGCGTTCTTGACTATGATGACTCTACCCACACACCATAGATGGAATATTAGTCTACCTACACTCCGTGTAGGTAGACTAATCCGTAGTCCGTAGGTGGAATATGACTGCACCCACACTCTACCCACACTCCGTAGGTTGACCACAACCATCTGAACCTACACGTGCTGCACAAACTCAGGATTGAGGTAAGAGAATCCAGTGAACTCTGTCTGGTCGAGGTTCATGAGGAAAAGCTTGTCCGTTGGCGTCAGTTCCGTGCGCTCTGAGGTGAACTGCTTGTCGAAGTTGCTTACGTCCTTCCGGTGACGCTGTAATACATCAAACTTCATTAATATTTACATAGTGATGTTTAATAGTCGTGAAACTGGATCACATTTCATTAATGATAGATATGTAATGGTAGTAAAACTGCATCAAATTTCATTAATGATAGATATGTAATGGTTGTAAAACTGCATCAAATTTCATCAATGATAGATATGTAATGGTAGTAAAACTGCATCAAATTTCATCAATGATAGATATGTAATGGTTGTAAAACTGCATCAAATTTCATCAATGATAGATATGTAATGGTAGTAAAACTGCATCAAATTTCATCAATGATAGATATGTAATGGTTGTAAACTGCATCAAATTTCATTAATGATAGATATGTAATGGTTGTAAAACTGCATCAAATTTCATTAATGATAGATATGTAATGGTTGTGAAACTACATCAAATTTCATTAATGATAGATATGCAATGGTTGTGAAACTACGTCAAATTTCATTAATGATAGATATGTAATAGTTGTGAAACTACGTCAAATTTCATTAATGATAGATTTGTAATGGTTGTGAAACTGCATCAAATTTCTTTAATGGTTAGATGGGGGATGTGTAATGGTTGTGAAATTGTACCAAATTTCATTAATGTTTACATGGTGAATATGTAATGCTTGCAAAACTGTATGAAGCTTCCATTTATTTCTACTTAGTTGACTCTAGAAATACATTCGTCTGTAGAAATTAATATTAAATGAAGACTGAAAATTAAGTTTTGCACCCTAAATTTTGCCTGGAAGAGTAGGGTAGTTAAATAATGAAAGGCGATGACTTCTCAGTTCTCACGCTCCGATGTTCAGCTAACTTTTCTCAAGCTAGTTTCAGAATACCTAATTGTCGAGAAACTCTACCTAAGTCAAGAAGCGTTTATACTAATCATTCTAGCTAAAAATAATTATTAATTTAAAACATATATGTCAACAATGAATGTTCTATTCAAGATCAGGAGCCCATGTTGAAATTATAGGTAAAATATTTGCAATAAAAAACAGAATTTAATAAATATTTAGGCATCTTCTGTTGACCCGGAATACATTTCAAAATTCAATGGAAAGTTGTTCATTAAAAATTGTGACATCAAAAAATTAGTACAATAATAGGAATATTAAACATTATTTGGAAATGATCTTCAGGAATATTACTAAAAACAAAACTCAAATATATATGTATATTTATATATATATTATTGTACTTATTATATATATATATATATATATATATATATATATATATATATATATATATATATATATGAAAATACTGTCATTTTATTACCTTTTAACAATGTTAATTCACCATAATTATGTTAATCAACTATAATTATATTGATCAACTATAAATATGTTAACTTTAATTAAGTTAATGAACTCCAATTACGTTTATCAACTTTAATTACGTTAATCAACTACAGGGTGGCGCATAAGTAACGCACCCTTTTAAAAAATTAATAATAAATAAACTATGAAAGGTATAACGATGTGGCTAATTGCAAACGATAGAGGAACTGTTAAAGTTTATTTACATGTCGTATCTTGTCTACAGATACCCAGTGTATATTGCGATAATACTTTATTTATTATTAATTTTTTAAAAGGGTCCGTTACTTATGCGCCACCTTGTATAATTACGTTAATCAAGTATAATGAAGAGTTAGACCAGTATCAAGGATACAGGTAACACACCAGCAAGACTCACCGTGCAAGGGAACGTGTGTTCAGGTGCCGAGTCTTGGTTTCATACAAGGCCACGTTCATACACGTACTCTAGCAGATGCTAAACATACTTACGTAGTCATAAGGATTTGAAGAACACCTCAAAAAAAAATTCAGCTGTTCCATGAGAGTCGTTCGGAAAGTTTGCAACTCTAGCTATGCGATGCAGAAAAATAAGAAATGGGTAAAACAGAGCAAGATGCTACTCATAACAGGCAGTGTAGGTGTGTTGTAGGTGTGTGCTGTACGTGTGTAGTGTAGGTTGCAATACAAAGTAATTATGGCATCGCAGTTCCAATACAAAGTTATTACGGTACTGCAGTTGCAATACAAAGTTATTACGGTACTGCAGTTGCAATACAAAGTTATTACGGTACCACATATTTAAAAGAATGAATATGCGGATAATAAAAATACTTTATCCGAATGGTATTCGCACTGAAGACTTCTTTTAGGTTTAAATGAAAAGACAAAAGTTTGGATTAATTTTTAAAGAGAAAAATAGCGGAAGGACAAGTTTTATTGTATATATGACAACTACAATGAACTTTTTAAAGAATTCAGGACGACATCAAATCTATGACTAATCTATATAGAGAACACTGAATACTCTACATAGAATATTGCAGAAACTTTAACGTCATAAGAATAAGAACATAATATTGCGAAATAAACACTCCTAATAGATATATTCCTTTCCATTACAATTAATTTCAAGATTATCGAAGGCTTCAGGAACAACAAACTAGACCAACATCGTGAGTTGTATAGTAAAAGAGTGTCGTACCGCAGTACCCGGCATCCAATCCTAGCGAAATTAGTGCTGAGTTTGAACGTGTTCCCAATCCTAATTTTTGTTTCTAATGGGACTTCAGCTGCCTCAAATACTGTAAAAAACTTAATATTGAGAGGGAAGTCTCATGAAGGAAGTTTCATGAGGGAATGACAGTACGTCAATTTTTTTCTTCTCCCCATACCAAATGTTGACGTTACCACCAGTGACTTTTTTTCCATCGCTGCTTCCCCCTGAGTAATTTGATGAGTAACAATCCATCACTGCTTCCCCCTGAGTAATTTGATGAGTAACAATCCATCACTGCTTCCCCCTGAGTAATTTGATGTGTATCAATCCATCACTGCTTCCCCCTGAGTAATTTGATGAGTAACAATCCATCACTGCTTTCCACTAAGTAATTTGATGAGTATCAATCCATCGCTGCTTCCCCCTGAGTTAATTGATGAATAAATAAAAGAGTGACATGAAAAAGTTGTTCCTGAAAGACAGGTTCACTTTACAATAACACGAAAAATTCGACGCATTTCTTCAAGTTCTCCAGAAGAGTTTGACGGCGCGTGTTCCTACAGATGTACGTGCAGCTACAACAGTACAGGTGTACGTGTACAAGTCACTCGAAACGCTCCGAAACAAGTCACAAAAAATAATGCCGTTACAATTAATCTTGTTGAAATTAATCCCGTTACAACCAATCCCATTACAATCAACTTTGTTACAATAAACTCCGTTGTAATAAATTCCGTTGAAATACATTTCGTTGCAATGAATTCCGTTACAATTAATCCCGTTACAATAAATCCCGTTGTAATAAATTTCGTTACAACGAAGCTCTCTATAATTCATGCCGCTACAATGCCGTTACAATGAAGCTCTCTATAATTTATGCCGTTACAATGAAGCTCTATAATTCATGCCGCTACAATGCCGTTACAATGAAGCTCTCTATAATTTATGCCGTTACAATGAAATGAATATTGGATTTTGGGTTCACGTCAGGTGACTTATGTCAAATTTCTGGAAAAATTCTTCAATTAACGAGCACGACAAGCTGGATGTTTTGACGTAAATGTTTTGGTGGTGAA